>JANJGN010000155.1:130000-220000 GCA_026770705.1 Isurus oxyrinchus | reverse complement strand
GAGAGAGACTGCGAGTGTCAGTGAGAGAGGGAGAGAGTGCACGAGAGTGTGAGAGAGGGAAAGAGGGAGAGAGGGAAAAGATTGAGGAAACAGAGAGAAGGAGAGATGGAATGAAATATTGAAGATACAGTGAGTGAGACAGAAGGAGATATATATATATATATATATATATATATATGTATATATATCGACAGAGAGAGAGAGAGACAGGCAGACACAGGGAAAGAGGAGAGATTGACAGTAACAATGTGAGGGAAGGGCAGAGGGAATAACAAATGGAGCAGAGGGGCTGAATTGACACAAGGTATATGCTGGGGGTGGGGGGGAGGGACATGTTCTCCAAAGTGCCCATGTCGCTTATGGCACTGGCTGTGGGATCTTCACTTGCACGTTACCCGGCATCTTTGTTGTCATGAAACTTTACAAACACATTATTGCACCGATTTTGGAATGTTTCCAGGAGCCTGGAATTAAATTTGGAAAGGTGACGTGGCCCTGTAGAGGCCTGTTTTTATTCCTGAATAATTCCTGAGCATTAGGATGAATGACACATTAGAAAGGGGAAAGGTCTTCGTGGGCGGGGCACATGGGGGTAGATTTTGAAGCAATCAGCAGTTTTATCCCCACCCCAGATTCTGGGAGGGAATTAAGACATTTCTGAATAAAGAAGTGTTCCTGGCTAATGAATCGTTGCTATTTGCGGGATCTTGCTGTGCACACCTTACTTACAGACTCTAAACTGTGACCGTGCTGACACCGACTTATGTGAGTTTTACTGAAGACCTGATAGTGAATTGTTTCCAATTCCCCGCAATCTCCCTCCACCCCCACAGTCCTCTGCAAAAATCATTGGTAAATAAAATACCCGGCCACACAGCCATGTGCCATTAGTTAAAACTGAGATGGAAAACTCTTCAGAGAGCATTTCTATCAAGAGTCGCACTCTAATGGGGAGGAAAATGGACAGAGACTTCGACAAGACTGAGCGGATAAGGAGTGGAGTGCAGTGAATGGTTGGGGGCAAATCCGGAGTGTGAGGGTATCAGATGATTTCAATGGTTTTGATGAGTGGGCAGAAAAGTGGCAAATGGAATTCAATCCGGTGAAGTCTGAGGTAATGTATTTGGGGAGGGCAAATTAAGCAATGGAATATTCAATAAACTGGGAGGATATTGAGAGGGATAGAGGAAGTGAGAGGCATTGGATCGGATGTCAACTGACGCTGAAGGTGGCAGGACAGGTGGATAGGTTTGTAAAGAAAGCAGATGGATTTTTTTAAATTTGACGAGCTATGTAATACAGTAGCAACAATTTAATTTTGCAACTGTGAAAAAAACACTGGATATTCTACCAGTGGAATTTTGTGTGTACTCCTGGCCAGCAAATTACAGGAAGGACATAATTGCTCTGGAGAAAGTACAGAGGAGATTTACAAGCATATTTCCAGGGCTGGAAAATTGTGAGCTATGAGGTCCGATTGGATAGGCTAGAGTGCTTTCCCTTGGAACTGATGAAGCTGAGGGGTGATCTGTTTGACGTTTACAGGATCATAAGGAGCCGAGATAGTTTAGACAGGAAATACCCGTTTCCCTCAGTGGAGAGGTCAATTACCAGGGGGCACACATTGGCAGTGATTGGTAGAAGGATTAGAGTTGACATGAGGAAAATCCTTTTCACCCAGAGAGAGCTGGGTTTCTGGAACCCGTTGCCCGGATTGGTAACGGAGGCAGAAACGCTCAACGCATTGAAAAAATAGTGGGACCAACAGCTGAAGTGGTGTAACCTGAAAGGATGTGGACCGAGTGCTCGAATGTCAGATTAGAATCGCTGGCAACATGTGTTCCTCCATCGCAGACACAATGGACTGCATGGCTTATTTCTGTGCTTTAACATTTCTATGCTTGCATGGAATAGATGAGGGACAGTTATGGGCTAAGTGGGTATAGATCGGGCTGTGGAGGTGTCAGTGGGAGAGAGACAGTCCTAGACTGAGAGGGACTGAAGAGGTTAGGGTGTTGTAAATGGCAGAAGGACAATTGCGGGCCTAATGAGAATGGGGGTGTGGGGGGTGGGGGTGGTGGTGTTTTGGGGTGTGAATAGCAAAGTGAAAAATATGAACCATCATTGTTTGTGCGTATGTTTTCAATGAGTCAGTAACACAAATGGACGGGGTCATCAGAACTAATGAGGGGAGCTAAGAATTATTATGCATCTGGGAGTTCTGAGAAATATTAAAGGCAACAAAATTAATGGGCGTCTCAGAATTGTTGGGGCTTGAACCTAATTAATGGTGACATCTTCATAATAAGGTGGGTGCAGAAAAAAGAGGGGGAACGACAAATATTAAGAAGGGGCCATACATTCCAGCATCAGCAATTTAATTAAAAATGTTTCTTTCACTCTCTATTCAGAGGTCTGAGAGTCTAGAAACCCAGATCTCACTCCCGCTCTTAATTTCTTCTGTTCTACATCTCTGTCTGCAATCTCTCAACCTCTCCAACTCCCCTACAATATCACCTATCTCACTCTGATTCTGTTTCTCCTTCTCACAAGCTCTATGTCTCTATCACTATCCCTGTCTGTTGGTCTCTCTCCCACCCTCATTCTCTCATTCTCTGTCTCTTTTACTCACTCCCTCTCTATCTCTGCCAGTCCCTCCCTCTCTCTATCTCTCTCTCTATCTCTATATCACTCAGTTAACCTACTTCTCTCTCTTTCTCAATCATTCTTTCTGTGCTTTCACTATGTCTATCTCTCTGTCTCTCTCTCTCACTCTCTCCTTGCCTGTCTGTCTCTCTCTCTCACTTTCGCTGTCCCTCTTTCTAACTTTTTCACCCTCTGTTTCTCTGTCTCTGACTCACTCTCGCTCTATGTCATTCTCTCTCCCTCTTACCTTCACTCTGTCTTTCTCTCCAATTCCCCCATAACCCTCAATGTTGAACATGAATTTTCCCCCGAGCCATAACTAATGACCCCCACCTCGTGTTTTTGTCATATGACCTCACATCCTCTGACCCGGTTCTCTGCGAGTTGTTCTCCTGTTTTCTGGTAGAGGTATTCCTGTCCAATCAATGTGATTGATCGCGGTGATGGACATTCAGTGCAGCGAATGGGTGAAGGGAGCTGTCACACCCCGCTTCCTGTAAGGACTCCATCCCATTCTCGCAGTTCCTTCGCCTCCATCGCATCTGTTCCGATGAGGCTACCTTCAAAAACAATTCCTCTGACATGTCCTCCTTCTTCCTTAACTGAGGTTTTCCACCCACGGTCGTTGACAGGGCCCTCAACTGTTTCCGGCCCATCTCCCGTGCATCTGCCTTCATGACTTCTCCTCCCTCCCAGAAACATGATAGGGTCCCCCTTGTCCTCACTTATCACCCCTCCAGCCTCCGCATTCAAAGGATCATCCTCCGCCATTTCCACCAACTCCAGCATGATACCACTACCAAACACATCTTCCCTTCACCCCCACTGTCGGCATTCCATAGGGATCGTTCCCTCCGGGACACCCTGGTCCACTCCTCCATCACCCCGTCTCCCAAACCCCCTCCTATGGCACCACCCCATGCCCACGCTAAAGATGTAACACCTGCCCCTTCACTTCCACTCTCTTCACCGTCCAAGGTCCCAAACATTCCTTTCAAGTGAAGCAACATTTCACTTGCATTTCCCCCAACTTAGTCTACTGCATTCGTTGCTCCCAATCAGGTCTCCTCTACATTGGAGACACCAAATGTAAACTGGGCGACCTCTTTGCAGAACACCTGCGGTCTGTCCGCAAGAATGACCCAAACCTCCCTGTCGCTTGCCATTTCAACACTCCACCCTGCTCTCTTGCCCACATGTCTGTCCTTGGCTTGCTGCATTGTTCCAGTGAAGCCCAACGCAAACTGGAGGAACAACACCTCATCTTCCGACTAGGCACTTTACAGCCTTCCGGTCTGAATATTGAATTCAACAACTTTAGGTCTTGAGCTCCCTCCCCCATCCCCACCCCCTTTCTGTTTCTTCCCCCTTCCTTTTGTTTTTTTCCAATAAATTATATAGATTTTTCTTTTTCCCACCTATTTCCATTATTTTTAAAATATTTTTAAATTTTTTATGCTCCCCCCATCCCCACTAGAGCTATACCTTGAGTGCCCTACCATCCATTCTTAATTAGCACATTCGTTTAGATAATATCACCAACTTCGACACCTATGTGTTCTTTTGTTCCTTTGTCTGTGACATCTTTTATTGATCTGCTTCTATCACTGCTTTTGCCTACAACCACACCACTCCCATCCACTTCTCTCCCCCCACACAACCCCTCCCCCCCACCCCCACAAACTTAAACCAGCTTATATTTCACCCCTTCCTGGGATTCGCCTAGTTCTGTCGAAGGGTCATGAGGACTCGAAACGTCAACTCTTTTCTTCTCCGCCGATGCTGCCAGACCTGCTGAGTTTTTCTGGGTAATTCTGTTTTTGTTATGGATTTCCAACATCCGCAGTTTTTTGTTTTTTGTTTCAATGTGGCTTTTTCGCTCCAATCAGCCTGAGGGATCGCGATGACAGATAGGCACCTCGGCCAATGGGAGCGTGGATATATTAAGAGTTGGAATTTCAGTCCAACCACTGGCCGATAATGATGATGGACAGGCAGCCCGGCCAATGGGAACTCTCAGTGATTGAGTTATTTTCATCATTGAATGAATTGAAGAATTGGAGTAAAGGGATATTTCAGCACAGTCTTCAGCTGCTGTCTAAACAGTTTCTGTGTCACGGCGTAAATCCCAGTGTTAGTGCAGCAGCTCAGGAGCTGCAGCATGAAGCCCAATTCCTGAACAAACTTATTTAACCACACACTGGAGAGTCCCAAATCATGCATCCGGTTCCATATAGAATACACCATTATCATTGACCATAACAGGATGAAATTGGCCGAGATCACAAAGAGTAAAATGATGGATTTCCTGCGACTCTCCATCTCTGGGTCTCTGGGACTCTCCCCACTGCTGTGAGTCCGGAGTCTCCTGCGGACTCTGCTGCTCAGTAGAATGTGTCTGACGGTGAGAACATTGAGCAGCAGAATCAGGACAAATGGGACACATGGAGTCATAATGTAGTGGAGGAACTCAATTATTACCCAGACCGGAGAGGACAGAATATCCGCTCTGGAAATACAAAACCAGGGAGTGTTCTTCAACGCATACCGACCTGTCAATATAAAATACCAGAACACGTTGTTTAAACAGCTCAGCACAGTCACTGTTCCCAGAACCACAGCAGCTGTTTTCTCGCTGCAATATTTAATTTTCAGCTTCAGGCAAGTAATTGCCACAAATCTATCAAAGGTGAAAGTGACGGTGAACCAGACAGAACAGTCAGTGGCTGCATAAAGAAGGATGGCGTGGATATTACACAGGGGGATGGACTTCAGGAAAATAAACTGTTCCCAAAAAACTATCGGAATGTGTCTCAATATCAGATCCAGGATAACGACCAGTAGATCCGCCACTGACATGGCCACCAGGTAACAAGTGACACATTTGGTCAGACCACAGTTTTTACATTTCAGGATCACAATTGTGATTAAATTCACTGTAAAGAAGGGAAAGAAAGAAGGACATTATTCACCAGGCTGATAAAGGTAATACCAGTTTGCTTGAGGCGTTGTTGATACCTTTAAATGTGTGACGGCATTCAGTGGTGAATGAAAATAAATGGATATGAAGGAATGTAAGTGGAGGTTGTTGATACAATGGAAGGAAGCAGAGATTAAATAAGAAACATTGGATGTGAGGAAGGAGGTTGTGAAGAGTATCGGAGATGTCAGGCATAAAAAAGGGGGACCCAATGGAGACTAGCGGATGAAGGGATATCGACACGACACAGGGATGACAGGTAGGAGCCATGTGTGATGGGGAACCGAGGGTGGCTGTGTCAAACCAGAGGTGATACGTGTGTTACAGGCTGGGTAGGTAATTGGAATAATTTCTCATTATTCCCTCTTCTCCACTAACTCCAACAAGATGCAATAACTTGAAAGATTGTTTAACTGAAATGATAAAAAATGCATTTAGTACATCACCTGAGAGACAATGCATAACAAATTGTTACTCCATAAACACACAGGCACACGCATATGAAAATATTATCTTGAAATATAATACACACTTAGATGATTAGAAGTTTGGAGCAGAAACTTCTCACTTTTTTAAAGAACTTCAGGTGGTGATTGCAAACTTTTGCAGGTTTTAAGGATTCATTTCTAATTTCTTGAAGATTAGTAATATCTGTTACACAATGCTTTAATAAAGTCTTTAATACAATGTCAATTTTTTTTATAAACTACCTCCAGATGCCCACACAGACTTCAACAAATAAACACAGAATAACAAACAAACAGACACACACACACACACACACAAATAAACATACACACATGTGCACAGACTAATGCCCACACAAAGTGAAACACGTGCATTCACACGTAATTCCACACATGCGTTTGCACACCTTTATGCACACATACATAAACAAGCGTTCAGATGCAGACCGATACACTCACTAAAAGACAATATCATCCTCTCTGACGCACAATCACATGAACGCACACATGAACACTCTGAAAAATGCAACAACATTCACACACACACGTTCAAACAAACTAAGTTTCTCGCTCTCTCTTACAAACACACGCACACATAAACACATAAAACAATCACACACACAATCGCACACACTCACATACACACGTACAGGCAGGCTGACAAAAATACATCCACATGCACACATAAGCACACATATATGAATGCAAAAAGGCACAGACACACAAGAAGCACACACGCCTGCACTCTGTCACACACACATAAACACACACATGCACATACACACACAGCCACACACACAGACACATAAACACACACACACATGCAGACACAAACACACACACAGACACACAAACAGATTTACTACAGACTCACATGCACACCGCATGCACACCGCACACACACAGTCACATGCACTGATCTATGGGCACACGTATTCACATTTGAAGACACAAAGGCATCCACACAGACACACAATTGCACAAAGTCACAGGCACTCTCTCACCCACACACGCACATGCACACATGCAATCATAAAGACACAGACATAGACGGACAGATATACACAAGTACAATAAAAATAACAGCCATATTTATGGAATCAAACAGACCAAACCTCTGACCGAAACATCCACACAGAAAACTCATAACATACCTTGCTCTAACTCTTTCTCCCTCTTTCTGTCTATGTGTGTCTCTGTCTGTCTCCCCCAGTCCCCCTCTCTCACACACATGAAAGCACACACATGCGCGCAGACACATGCATATGGCACACACACACATGCACTCACACAAACATGTGCACACTGACACACACATGCACACATATGCACAGATACATCCACAAGCAAGGGCACAGGCACATGCACAAACACGCAAGTGTGCAAAGAGGCACACATACATGCACACGCACAGGCACGCACACACACTCACATACACACTCACAAACACGCACACAATCTCTCACACACACACAAATGTACAATTACTCATATGCACATGGGCATGCATGCACAGAAGTACTGACACACAAGTGCACATGTGTGCACATAAACGCACATATGTGAAGACACACAAATGCATGCACAACACAGATTCATGCATTCACACACACCGACACATGCAGACACGTACTCAGATGCACAAACACGCACACAGCCTCACACACACTCCCACACATGGAGTCACACACAGACAGGCAGACGGACTCACAAAAAAACACACAGACTTGCACACTGACACACACGCACACAGGTACGCATATGTATAAGGACATGCATGAACAGACACACTTAAACCCCAAAACTGCACACGCCTGCACACAGTCAATCACTTGCACACCCACATACCCACACACCCTCACAAACGGACTCATGCACAGACACACACAGAGATGCAACACACACAAACACACAGACACAGGAACACAACATAAACAGAAACTCGCACAAGCACAAACACATGTAAGCACACAGGTGCAAAATCTCACATAGTTATCAAATTCACACAAACACGAACACAGACGCATGCAGACACAAACACATTGATATCCACGAAATACACGCATCCTTACACAGGTACACACACACACACACACACAAATACATGCAGACCCACACACAAACTAATTGAAAGAATCACATGCAGGGATGCAGCCAAATGCATGCATGCATACATATACAGTCTCATGCAGTTGTGCACACACACACACTCAAGCATTGCCTCTTCCTCTTGCATATATTGCCACACACATGCCCACACTGAAAAATGCACTTACACTCATACAAAAACTGTCAGACAAACTCTCTCTCTCACTCACACAAAAACACGCACACATGGACACACAGATGCACACACCCAGATACACACACACACACGCATACACACACAATGATACACACAAACAACCTATGTGGATGAATACAAACTCACGTGCATAAAAATGTCCACATACTCACAGACATTATTACAGATGTAGACACACTAATGTGCACACACAGATAAACTTCACAGACACTCTGGCTCATAAATACACAAAGCCACACACGCACACACACACAAAGAGAAACACGTTAAAACAAAAACACACATAGAAGCATTCACACACAGAGAAATTGGCCTACAAAAGCATACACTCACACATTGAGTAATATTCACAGGAGAACACACGCCGTTATCACTCTTTCTCTCTGTCTATCTCTCTCTCCGTCTCTCTTTCTCTCACTATCTCTCTCTCTCTCTGTCTCTTCTCTCTCTCAAACTCTCTCTCTCCCCTTCTCTACCTCTTTCTCTTACAGAATCATACATTCATGAACACACCGATGCAGAAAAGCATAGACAGACACATACAAACACAAACACCAGCAACCACACATACATATTTACATTCATGCACACGCACACATGCACTCGCGCTCATTCACACAACAATCTGAAACAAGAAACACAAATACTCATACACATGCAAACACAGAGACATGCACAGACACTCACATGCATGCACAGATGAACACAGACAAACACTTATACAGAAACAAATACACACAAAGGTACTCATGCAAACATACAATCACATTCACACACATACGCACATTCACACACACGCACTCACACACACACAGAAACACACAAGCACTTGTCAAAGGAAATTAGGGGTGGGTGTATAAATGCTTGCATAGACAGTGAAAAACAAATCCCTAAAAAGTGCATTAAAAAACTCACAGATGTGCACTTTTATACACACAAACTCATACACACTCGGAGAAACACATAAGCGCACAAACACCCACACAATACATGCATGCACATGCATACAAACACAAACTCTCATATGCACACACATATAGACACACTGATACACATTTCGAGAAATACGCACATACAAACAGGAACTCTATCCCTTTGCACGTACACACATTCATGGACACACACACACAGACACACACACATACTCTCACAGAAACCCACACACTCTCACATGCACACACATATAGACATGCATATCCACATATAAAGAAGCAAGCACACAAACTCAAACATAGAAGCACAGCAAAATACATAAACTTCTCAAGGGCAATAAGGCATGGGAAATAATTGCTGGCCTAGTCAGCGAATCCCACACCCCGTAAAAACAAAATTGAAACAATCACACATACAATGACACACACACAGACACAAACACCCAATCACATGCACATACAAACATACACACAGGCATGCACACATGAAGACAATCAGATACGCAATCAAATTCACAGAAACGCACATGTGAACACACACATACATACACAATATGAACACACAATATAAACAGAAACTCACACAAGCACAAAAACACACACAAGCACACAGACTCAGATTCTCACATATTAATCCACATTTACACAGTCACACACACACACACACACACACACACACACACACACACACACACACACACACACACACACACAGGCACAAAAGCATAGATATCCACGACACAAAAAAATACATACACTTAGGCATACAGACACACACAAACACACATAAACACAGAGGCACAGGGAGACAACATAAACAGAAGCTTGCACTATCACAAACAAACACACAAGCAGGCGGACTCAGAAGCTGACATTGTAATCAACATTCACACAAACACAGACACACACACACGCATGCACAAACACATTGATGTCCGCAAAACAAACACATACATGTACAGACACGCACATACACACACATGCAAACACAAATACACTCAGACACACACACAAAGTGAAAGACTGACATGCAGGGACGCACCCAAATGATTGCATGCAATACTCATACAGACTCGAGTACACACACTCAAGCATTGCCTCTTCCTCTTGCATACATTGCCATATACATGCCCACAAAGAAAAATGCACTTACACTCATACAAATACTGTCAGACAAACTCTCTCTCACTCACACAAAAACCCTCACAGGTGGACACAAACACAGAGTCCAATGCATGCACACACACACACACACCCACATACACACACACATACGACACCTATATGAATGCCTACACACTCACAGCATAACATTGTACACATACTCACACACACATATTTCCAAAAACAGACACAATAATATGACACTCTCTGACTCACAAATGCACAGAACGACACATGCACACACAAGAAGAGAGAAATATAAAAACAAGCGCATAAACACACACAGAAGCATTCACACACAGATAAATAGGCACACAAATGCACACACTCATACATATAGTAATATTCAATGGAAAACACATGTCGTTCTCTCTCTCTCAAACAGTCTCTCTCTCTCTATCTATCTATCTCTCTAATGCAATCACACGTTCATGAACACACACATGCAGAAAATCATGCACAAACACACACAAAAACAAACACACAGAACCACACATACACAATCAGATTCATGCCTATGCACACATGCACGCACGCTCATTCGCACAAACAATCCCAAACAAGAAACACAAATACTCATACGCATGCAAGCACAGACACACAGAAATGCACTAACGCACATGCACACACAAACACGTACACTGAAACATACACACTCAAAGGTACTCGCACAAATACACAGTCACGTGCACGCACATGCACAGATACACACATACACAGAAATACACAAGCACTTGTCAAGGGCTTTTTGGGGTTGGCTATAAATGCTGGCATCGACATTGAAACAAAATCCCTTAAATCATGCTTTAAAGAACTCACACTCAAACACTTTTGCACAGTCACACACATACATTTTTGTAGAAACACATAAGCACACTGACACACACCGTACGTGTACACACATGCACACGCACACAAACTCTCACATGCACACACATGTAGACACACTGATTGACATTTCGAGAAATACACACATACAAAGAGGAACTCTCTCCCTCTCGAATGCCCACACACACGCACACACACACACACACATACTCTCACAGGTACCCAAACACTCACATGCACGCTCATAGAGGCATGCATATTAACATATACAGAAACAAGCACACACACACTCAAACACAGAAGCATAACAAAATACATACACTTCTCAAGGGCAATAAGGCTTGGGAAATAATTGCTGGCCTAGCAAGCAAATCCCACAGCCCATAAGAACAAAATTGAAATACTCACACATACAGTGACACACATATACACACGTACACACACACACACATGCTTAAACACATGCACACACAAACTCACTCATGGGCTCACAAAGGCACTCAGACACTAAATCCAATGTTCAGAAACACACAAACGTGGACGAAGAAACTCATACACACAATCACACACTCACACACATGTGCGCACAAACATAAACTCACAAAGGCATGCACAAAAAAACAATCACATGTTCAATCCAATTCAGAGAAATGAACAATTGAACACACAGACATACACACACACACGTGCGCAAATCCACAGACACCCATACGGATGAACACATTTTCACGCGGATGAAGATGCACACATACTCACACAGTGAATTGCAGAAACAGGCACACTCACAGGCAGACACAGAAAAACTCTCACAAATGCTAAGAAATAACAACACACATACCCTAAGAGAAACACATAAGAATAACCACACAAACCAGCACTTTCAGACACAGAGAAACTTCCACATAAACACAAGCACCCACATATGTAGTAATATTCACACAGAAAAAAAAAAGTCTCTCTCTCTTTTTTACACGGGCACATGTTCATGAACACAGACACGGAGACAAACATGGGCAGAAATGCCCAAACACAAGCATGCAGAAACACACATAACATGCATTCATGCACACACACACATGTGCACTGATGCTTATTCACACAAACAATTGAATTCAAGAAGCACACACACACAATCAAAAAATCCCACACTCGGAGAAACCCTCAAGTGCACAAACACATGTACATGAACACACACACACACACACAAACACACACGCAAACACAAATTCTCACATGCGCACACATATGGGCACACTGATTCACATATAGAGAGAGACTCACAAACACAAGTGCACTGTCTCTTTCTCTGTCTCGCACACACACACACACACGCACACACACACACACACACACACACATGCATGTACTGAAGCACACACAAGCTCACGTGCATACACACATGCCAGCAAAGGAACATATGCACTAAAACTGGCACACACGTAGACACACACACACACACACACACACACACACACACACACACACACACACAAGAACATATGTACACACGCACAGAAACAAACACTTGTCAAGGGCAAGTAGGGTTGGGATATAAATGCTGCCATAGACAGCGAAACCCACATTCCTTAAAAATGCATTAAAATAACCTCACATCCACACATTCACTCATGCACATGCACAGGCGCAGAAACACACAAGCGCACAGACACACATGTGTAAGCACATACACACAAACACACACAAACACAAACACTCACATGCGCAGACATATGGACAGACTGATTCACATATTAAGAAACAAACACACACACTCACAATATGTCTGTCTCTCTCACACACACCCACACATACATACACATGAACACAGGCACCCACATAATCTCACATACACACTCATGCATATTCACATATACGGAAACAAACACACACACTCAAACACAGAAACACACTAAAGTACAAACACTTCTCAAGTGCAATAAGGCATGGAAAATAATTGCTGGCTTAGCGAGCGAATCCCTCAGCCTATACAATCGAATTTCAAACAATCACATATACAAACATTGACACACATTCAGATCCAGACACAAACGAGCGTGCGCGCGTGCACACACACACACACACATACACACACACACACAGATGCATGCATGCACGTGCACACACACAAGCACTCAAACACATGCACACACAAATGCATGCATGCACACACATAGGCACTGAAACACACAATCCCACAAGCAGAAACCCAAATGTGCACACACAAACATAGACACACACTCACACACGTGCGCACACTCGCGCACAAGCACACATGCACACACAAATACAATTGCATACTCAATCCATATCACACAAGTACACACATATCACACACACAATCACACACACACACACACACACACACACACACACACACACACACACACACAAACACACACACACAGCCACACACCAACACAAAGTGAAAATCATGCACTCAAAAGCACCTTTACACATATAGGGGCAGGCCCATTTGCACGCATACATACACACACAGTCACAGCCTGATGGACGCACACATTCAAGCGCTCTCTCACTCTCGCTTATAAACTCACACATGAACGCACACATGTCGGCAGCTGGAAACAAAGTGAAACATACACACACACTGGCGCACTGGAGTGCTTTGACCTGCTTTACAATGTTTAAGTTGGAGGTTGGTGACTGAAGGAATTTAAAGCTAATTTCTATCTAACGTCTGGTCTTAATTTACATTTGTAATTAACTAAAAATGCTGTTTGGCATGGAAGAAGATGAATTATAGGCCAGCTTTAAAACCGTGTTGCTACAGTACTGCTTGTAGCTACAACTATTTAACTCGATAACTGGCTTAAACAGGTTTTCAGAGGCTAGGTTCAGAGAGTATAAAAACAGACCATCTTACATTGCTGACTGCACTGGAGAGCTGCTTTAGGCTGCAGTAGAGTGCTTAAGTTGAAGTTGGTGAGTGAGGGGGTTCGGTGAGGGGGGAACAAAGTGATCCTTTGAGAACCGTGAGCACAGTCGGTCAAGTAATTACTACTTTTATCACTGATAGTTTTTATGGTCTTATTTTGTGGTTCATCATTTATTAGGGCCGTATTCTGTAAAAACAAGAAGCAAAAAGGAAGGGCCCTAGAGCAATTGATCTTATTTGATATTAAGTATCTTCCATATGATTCATGTAATTTAAAGGGGTAAGTCATGGTATGCTCCTCCTGCTGTATGTGGGAAGCCGTGAACATTTCCAGTGCTGGGGCGCAGCATGTGTGCGGGAGGTGTCTCCAGCTACAACTCCTGGAAGCCCAGGTTTAGGAGCTGTGGTGGCGGCTGGGGACACTGTGGAGCATCCGTGAGGCAGAGAGAATTCTGGATAGCACTTATAGAGACGTGGTCACAACGCAGGCCATGTGCCCGTAGGTAGGAAGGAATGGGTGACCACCAGGCAGAGCAAAAGGACAGAGCAGGCAGTTCAGGTATCTCCTGTGGCTATTCCCCTGAAAAACAGATATACCACTTTGGATACTGGTGAGGGGAATGTCCTCTCAAATGAAAGCAGCAGCAGCCAAAGTTATTGCAGCACTTGTTGCTCTGCTGCACTGGGGAGGTGTAAAAATTGTGGTATTGAAATAGTTGTAGGGGGTTCAATTTTAAGGGGTATAGATAGCCGTTACTCTGGCCGCAAATGATACTCCAGGATGGTATGGAGCCTCCTTGGTGCTAGAGTCAAGGCTGCCTCAGAGTGGCTGCATGAAAATCTGAAAGGGGAAGGTGAAAAGCACATGGTCGTGTCACACATTGGTACAAAGGATAGTGGCAAAAAAAGGATTAGAACATAAAAGCAGAATATAGGGCTTTAGGAATTAAGTTGAAAATTAGGGCCTCAAAGATAGTGATTTTAGGATTACTACCAGCGCCACGTGCTAGTCAGGATAGAACTAGCAGGATATATCGAATTAAGATGTGTTTCTGAAGAGATGGAGTGAGGGGGAGAGTTTCATATTTCTGGGACATTGGGACTGGTTCTGTGGGAGGTGAGACCACTGTAAACTGGATGGGTTTATCTTGGGCAGGAATGGGACTGATGTACTAGGGGGAATATTGAGAATGGGTTAAAATAAAATGATAGGTGGGTGGGAAATTTGCATGGATTCAGGGAGGGACAATCTTGTTCAAGAACAAGAGACAGGAAGGGGAATGAGACAAGTGATTGGCAGAGAAATCAAGGGAAAGAATCAAACAGGGCTCAGTGAAATATTGTGGGAATGGGACAAGTAATGCAAAGAGGATAAAACTCAAGTCTTTGTGCTTTAACACGAGGAGCATTCGCAAAAGAGTGGATGCATTAACCGTGCACGTAGGTGCAAACAGGTATGATATAGTCAGGATTACGGAGACATGGCTGCAGGATTACCACGGTTGAGAACTGAACATCCAGGATTATTCAGTAATTAGGAAGGACAGATGAAAACTAAGACATGGTTGCAGAGCATTGCTGGTTAAAGAGGAAATTAACGCAATAATGAGGGAAGTATATTAGCTCCAAGTGTGGAAACTGTGTGGTTACAGTTGAGAAATGTGAAAGAAGAAGAGTCAAACAAATTATTTAACTTTTATGTTGTATATGGGCCCCTAACCTGTTGTGGTGATGCTGGGAATGCCATTAATCAGGAAGTTACTGACGCATGCAATAATGGAAGATCGGGATTTAATCTGCATATCGATTGGGAAAATCAAATTAATAACAATACCGTAGAGGAGGAAATACTGCAGTGTAAACGGGATGGGTTTCTTGACCAATACATTGGGGAACCAAACAGGGAACAGGCGGTCATAGACTGGGAATTGTGTAATGAGAAGGAAATAATTGGCAATCTAGTTGCATAAGGCCCCATGGGGATCAGCCTTCATATTAAGATAGAAATCTTAATCAAGGACATTGTTGAGTGTGATACTATGGTCCTGGCTCTTAGTAAAGGAAAATATGTTGGTATGAGGCGCGAGTTGGCTATGATGGATTTGAAAAGGGTTACTTAAAGGGATGGCAGTGGATAAGCAATGTCCAACATTCAAAGAACACATGGCTGAACTGCAAACTTTGTTTATTTCTGTCTGGCGCAAAAGACAATCAGGAAAGGTGGCCGAACCAGGGCTTACAAAGGAAATTAGAGGTAGTATTAGGTCCAATAAAGAGGCTTGCAATTTGGCCAGAATAAAACAACAGGCCTGAATGTCTGAAGCAGTTAAGAATTCAGAAAACGAGAAGCAAGGCAATGATTAAGAAGGGGAAAATGGAACACCAGAGTAGGCTTCTGGGGAACATTAAAACTGCCTGTAAAAGTGTCTGTAGGTATGTGAGGATAAAACTATAGCTGAAGACAAATGTTCATTCAGAAACAGGAAAATTTAAAGTGGGGAACAAATCAATGGCTGTACAACTAAATTCAAACTTTGGTCCTGTCTTCACAAAGGAGGAAACAAATACCATATCAGAAATGATGGGAACACAGGATTTACAGAGAGAATGGAACTGAAAGTAATCATTATTAGTAGGGAAATGGTGTTGTGAAAATTGATGGGATTGAAGGTCGATAAATCACCACGGCCTGATAATCTACATGCCGGAATATTAAGGAACTGACACTAGAAACTAGGAATGCATTGGTGGTCGTCCTCCGAGATTCTACAGACTCTGGAACAGTTCCTGGAGATTGGAGGGTATCTAATGTAAGCACACATAAAAGATAAAATACCTAAGCTACTTCGAAAACAGTGGCAGAATGGGGGAGAGTCAGCATTTATTTATGAAAGGTAAATCATGCTTGACAAATCTATTGGAATTTTCCGAGAACGTAACCAGGAGAGTTGATGGGGTGGGAGCCAAATGATGTGGTTTATTTGGAATTTCAGGAGGCTTTTGACAACGTCGCACATAGAAATTAATGTGTGAAAATAAAGTGCTTGGGATTGGAAGTAGTTTATTGAGATGCATAGAAAACTGGTGAACAGACATTAAACAAAGTTAAGGAATAAACGTATTATTTTTTCCGAATGGCAGGAAGGGACTGGTGGGGTAATGCAGGCATCGGTGCTGGGAGCCCAGATATTCACATTATATAGTAATGATTTAGATGAGGGGACTAAATGAAATATCTCGACATTTATGGATGACACAAAGCTGGTTGGAAGGTTGAGCTTTGAGGAAAATGCAGAGATGCTTCAGTGTGAGTTAGAAAAGCTGAGTGAGTGGGATAATGCATGACAGATGCTGTATAATGTGATAAATCTGAAGTTACCCACTTTGCCGGCCAAATCAGGAAGGCAGGTTATTACCTGAATAGCTATATATTGAGAGAGGGGGAAGTGCAACGAGACCTGGGTGTCCTTGCACACCAGTCGGTGAATTTAAACATGGAGGTGCAGAAGGTGACAAAGAAGGCAAATGGTATGGTGGCCTTCATAGCGAGATGATTCGAGTGCAGCAGCAGAGATGTATTGCTGTAATTATACAGGACCTTGGTGAGAACACAGCTGGAATACTGTGTCCAATTTTGGTCTCCTTATCTGAGGAAGGATGTTCTTGCTACAGGATAAGTGCAGCAATGGTTTACCAAATTGATTCCTGGGATGACGGGACTGATAATTGAGGAGGGATTGAGTCTGTTAGTATTGAATTGCCTGGAGTTCTGAGAAAAGAGAGGTGTCACATAGAAAATACTAAATGGACTAGACAGGGTAGATTCAGGAAGCGTGTTCCCAATGGTGGTGGAGTCCTGAACCAGGGGTCACAGTCTGAGGACATGGGGTAGACCATTAAGGACGGAGATTAGGAGACATTTCATCAACCAGGTATTTGTGTGCCTGTGGAATTCGCTACGACATATAGTAGTACAGACAAAAACATTGTAGGTTTTGAAGGAGTTAGATATCGCTGTTGGGGTGAAAGTCATCAAGGGTATGGGGCGAAAACGGGTTCAGGCTATTCAGTTGGATGATCAGCAGTGATCATAACAAATTGGGGGGCAGGCTCGAGGTGCCGAATGTCCTACTCCTGCTCTTGCTTTCTATATTTATATGTTCCTATGTTTCATACAAAATCTCTCTTTCTCTCTCACACACTCTCTCTCTCCCTCTCATACACACACACACACAAACAAACATAAACATACACACAGAGAAACAAAAACACACAGGCACAGCACACAGACAGATCCTCAAACAGACACGCAAATGCTGAAATGCACATACACGCATAGGAATGCAAACATAGGCAGACACTAAAGGATGTCCACATGCTCACAAAATTACTCACACAAACAGGGATACTCATACATGCACACTAGATCTCATAAACACTCCCACACACCAATGCACCGAGAAACACACTCACACCCACACAAACAGCAACACACATAAAACAGACACAAAATCACACTCATAAATGTTCACACTCACAGAAAATTTCACAAAAACTTATGCTCTCACATACATAGCAATATATCACAGGAACATAGACACACGACTCTCCCCCTCTGTCTTGCACACACACAGACTAACCCGAAAAAAAAACAAATGCATACTCACACACACATAAACACACAGGCACACACACACACACATACACACAGGCACACACACACACACATACACACAGACACTCACAGAGAGACACACACACAAACACACAAGCACACACACACACACACACATACAGACACTCACAGAGAGACACACACGCAAACGCACATACACAGACACTCACAGAGAGACACACACACAAACACACAGGCACACACACACACACATACAGACACTCACAGAGAGACACACACACCAACACACATGCACATACACACACACACAAACACACAGGCACACACACACACACATACACACAGACACTCACAGAGAGACACACACACAAACACACAAGCACATACACACACACACACACACACAAACACACACAAACACACAAGCAGAAACACAGACAACTCTCACACACAGCACAACTGAATGAACCAAGGACCGTCAGGCACACATATGGAGGATGATCCGCTGATGCACACCACTGTGCCTATCCACTCTGATGACTCCGGGCGTGTCTGGCCTATCCGGATTCCCCTTTCCTGTGACCTCAGCAGCTCCAGCTCCATGTGCTGAGGAGCGTGCCACTGCCACATAACCAGACCCCAGATGCACCTCCAGGTCTGGGATCTCCAGAGGCCGCCCATCAAGGTCGTCAAAAGCAATAGGCTGCATCCACCTCCGCTCTGGATATCTGGGTCCACGAATTATTAACAGCCAATTTAGGGAGGTGAGGGAGATGTAGTTGCAGAGCCTAGACAAGTGTGTTCATCACTTTTACTTCGCTAATGTAAATTACCTCCCCAGGATTTTTCTTTTTCATGTCTTTTGTTATGATGAGCAGTATTCGTGTCAATCAAATGTGAAACTTTGATTTTTGCACAAGGTAAAGGCAGGTGTCTCAGAGAAGGGCCCCTTCCCTGTGCTTTGTGCAGCCTTCAGACCAAAGTGATGGTCCAGCTTCACACTCAGTGACACATCACTGAAGCCTGATCATGGACGGTGCTTGCTATTGCTGACAGAATGCAGTGGGCAGGCGTCACAGAGATCTATCATTCTCCCTGTGTGCTCTCAGGGACTTTAAGCTGGTGCTGGCCCCCATTTCGTCAGCACCAGTCACTGGTGACGCTGTGATCCTGAAGGGGTCAGGTGCTGAAGGCTGACAATGGATCAGGTATATTAACGTTCCATGGCTGCATTTCCATGATATGATCCTGATTGCAGAGCGCAAGTGAGCTGCCCTCAGCCAGGCAGGAGTTAGGCATTCAGAGGGGAGATGTGAAGATCTATGGCGTATCCGCAATGCATGTCATCATCACCCTCCGGGAATAGAGTGAATGGGGAGCCAACGGAATCGCCACGACAGGAGCATTCCAACAGAGGATTGGTGAACTGCCATCAGCCAGATTTCAATCAAACGTTCACAGATGCATTCTGAGGTTCTGTGGTGTTTCCTCCTCAATTCTGGCAGCAGTGGGAGAAGCCCTAGTGTCCCTGCATCCTCTGACCAGTGCGACTGCCTCACTGTCGTCATGTTCGCCTTCCAAGAACTCATCAGCCACATTCCCGTCCACGCCCTCCTCATCGGAGTAGATGCCCAGATTCTTCATCTCCTCCTCAGTCTGCTTATCTGCCCGTAGCAGCACCAGGTTATAAAGGGAAACCAGGGGATAGTGGTGCATCACACCCTCTGTGGACTATATTGCCGGGCTGCATCAGACAGGCCCAGGCTCCGGATACATTTCCAACATCCTGGTTGGTTGCTGCAACAAGGCGCGAGCTGCAGCATAAGCTTCATTATAATTTCCCTCTGCTGCGGTCAAAGTTCACCCGCACCGGTGCCATCGGCCACATCCTCTGTGGGTAGTCCTTCTGCCTGGGGAGCCATCATTGCAGCCTTTCTGGGAGATGGAAGTCGTCAGGGAAATGAGACCTACTGAGACACCCTCCTGAGAGAGGTAGACACACACCCTGTTCCCGGAAGCATCCATCTTCCCTCCAAAAACCAGAAAGAGATTTGTGATGAAAATGGAGATCTTCAGCTCCAAGGCTGACCATCAACGGAGCTGGACAAAGTGACAAACGTGCCTCAATAAGCTTCTGCACTCCGCCAAGGCGAGGGGGATATCCATTCTGGGCATGAAGCCTAGCATTGCTGCTTAAAGCATGTCAGGACTCGGGTGGGCACAGGGTATGTGACGCTCGGCGGCACTAAAGGAGCCTGCGCCCATGGTCAAGGTGAAGAAAACAATGTCAATGGTAAATGATGGCAATGAGGAGAAAGAACTGTAGATCATTTGGAGGATTCTCCAATCACCGTGACACGATGAGATACCACGGCACCCTTCACCTCTTGTCCTTGAAGAAGAAGAGGGAACACAATGCTCTCGAGCTACACAGGGCTGTTGTTGGACCCCAAATCTCCGTGTTATTGTACCTGTGGAGGAGAGAGCAATGCACATTGCCAGAATGCCATCCACAGAACGTTGTGGTTTAGAGCAAGTCCCCCCTCCAAGGCTCACACAGCCCCATCGTTGATGCTGTTGTCCAGGGGTGTCGGGGGATGAGGGATTGGGGAGAGCTGGGATTTGGGATCAGCAGCTCCGTTCAGAATGGTAATGTGTAACACAAAACTACTCGAGTGTTTAGCCAGGGAGTCAGTGAATGGCAGCAACCGAGTACCGGGGTAACTTTGGAAGAAGGTCACGAAGAACGAAAACTCTCTTTATGACCTCACCTCATGACTGCCTTGTGATTCTCCCACAGATCCCGGAGTTGCTGTCCTACCCTCAGGAGAGAAGTCAGGACTCGGACACCCGGAGCAGGTAGACGTGTCCGAGGAAGCACCATCGGCATTGTTGCACTCTGCAGGAACCAGGCCTGAGACTCGCACTCCAGTGGGTACATGTGTGGACATAGAGTGGGTAACACTGGGTTATTAGCACGGCACCAGTGTACAACAGGAGGCATCAGCGACAGAGCGACAGTGGCACACACCGATATAAATATCAACCGCTGCTGCAGGACCATCAGCTCAGTGAAATACGCTCCTTTCTCGGCTGAGAACACTTGCTTTTCCAGTGCACAGCGTTCTCCATGACCGAGTGTTTCACACTGACACTTTCCAAGGTACAGGACTACTTGATACATAAGGGTAAACAGTTGAAAAGTTGAAATATTCGAGCTCTGTGATTCACGTTAACTCTTGATCTGTTAACCAAGGTGTAATGTTTAATTGTTATGTTTATCTGGCACATATTTAATATTCCTTTATGAAGTTAGATACAGTTTGAAAATGTGACTGTCACAGAGCAGTTGCTCTTTCAGAGAGAGGGAGTTCATTCAGTTTATGAGGGTGCCTAAATTCTGTGTGGGACACTTATCGGAACGTGAGTGCAGGGCCATCAACTCGACCACATTAAGTATCTGTCAAAAAACAGCAATGGGGACAAACCCTGTCACGCTCTATGCCTGAGATTCTGTGTCAGTGTCGTCGGAGATGAACTGGCCTACGTTGGAGAAAACAGCATCCGACACAGTGTGGATACCCCTGTGTGCACCTCAAAGTCATATCCACACATGTCAGTCATGAGACTTGGAAGTAACAGGTTGTGAAAATGTTAAGAGCTGCAGAAAGCTTCAGTGTCACTGACAGTGTGTGTCTCTGGAATGAACTCTCCTGTAAGTCTTTGTGGAGAAGGGCACACAGTTCAGGCACAACCTCCCTGCAGAATCGCAGCCAGCTCATGCGTTGTCTCTCACTCTCTTACAGGTAATTCACCGTGTTTCTGTACTCACTTTGCAGTGGGAACTGCCTGAATCTCCTAAGCCTTATTCTAGCAGTGACTCGGATTTGAGCTTCCTCCCACCTTCGGGCCTGTCCATCTGGTACACGACATTTTTCATGCTGCTGCTGCTGCTCTGAGCCTCTCTGACTGGGAGGTAACCTCGTGCCACACCCATGACCAAAGAGACAGTTGTGAGCCGACTGTCTCATGATTTAACGCAGAAGTGATCCCTGTTGCTGCTATTTATATGGCTGAGTTTAGCCACAACTGCCTCCTCGTTGTCCATACATCCTCCTCCAGCAGAGAATTCGTGCACTTGCAGCAAGCTCTGAGTGTCCTGTGACTCAATCGCCTTTTGAATATCCACATTTTCAGCAGAAACATAAAAAACATAAAGAACATCTAAACTGTGGCTATTCCGGACAAAATCCCTGTCTCTGGTAGGGCACGAAAACCCAGCCTTTTGAACACTCACAATATATTTAAATGTGACAGGCCAAGTTATGGATGCGGTGAAAAGCAAAATAATGCAGCGTTCCTGGCTTTAAAAATAGACGTACACGAAAAAAGTCAGGAAGATTTCTTAATTATGTACACTGCATTAGTTATAACCCGTGGGGAGGATTTTGGGAGGAATGAAATTACTTAATGAAGTATCAGAGGTGATTTTTTTGAATGTTTCCCAGGATCTGGAGAAATTGGTTATGCTGGGAGTGTATCTGTAAAGCAGTTATGTATTCGGGGAGATTAAATCTACATTTCAAAATTATGAATGTTTTGATATGATTGATTAATATGAAATTGGCTCAAGTGGCTGAAATGTCAGGAATAGGAAATCACTGATTTAAGCTAATTGACAGTGCTAATGCGACACTAGTGTGGAACAAAGTTTTACAGGAGGTGAGAGTCAATGTTCTCATGGGTGGAGGGAGCGGCTGACCCAATAGGATCACCCTCCGAAGGGGATGGAAACAGGTGGAAAGTGGGGTCAATGTAAGACACATAGCCCCGAGGACCTGGCAGCATTGCCAGAAGAAGCTTAATGTGCTCACACGGGTGGGTAATGTCAGTGAATTCATCTCCACATGGCATCTCCTACCCAGAACAGCACCAACCTCACACACAGCTCAATGTACCACAGCCCTATCACTCACCCATCAGCATTCACAAACAATCAGGCCTAATGCCTAAAATTCAAAATAACCACTGCACTCTCACACACCTTCCACTGGCACCAGGCACACATACACCAATCACTGTCATCACGTAACTCCATTGATTCAGCTACGGCAGGTACATCACCCAACGCTGTACAACACCATCACTCACATTCTGCCTCTCTCACTGGCCAGACAACGTGAACCCTTAAACACAGGGAGGGGCTTATGAGCCAGAGGGTGCCAGGCAAACCTTCAACTACTGTGCTTGAGGGAGGAGATCGTTCTCTGTGTCATGGGAGCGGCTGTGACAGGAACTGTAACATTATAAATCACCGCAAGTATTCAGGATGATGCGATGTTCCTGATTTATGTCCTTTGTGAACGCCCAGCCCACCCTCATCCTGCTGCCTGGGATGATGCACAAGCTTCAGATGATGGTAACATGGACATCTTGCTTTCCATCCCGCCCACCACCTCTCAGCCCAATCCCCCCATTTCTGATTTCAAACTTGGCAATGACAGCCAAAAACGGACAGCCCCCCATTGAGACAAAGGGGGAGAGAGATGTGGGGCGAGAAAGAGATAGAGAGAGAGTTGGTACGAGGGGGGTGGGAGAGAGGGAGGATGGGAATGCCAGGGGAGAGAAAAACATGGCAACACTGATGATGTAGCACATTAACTTGAAATGACACACAGACACCAGCTCATGTATTTGCACTGTATGTGAAATAGAGACTAGTGCAGATTCGGAATATGTAAGTGCTGAATCACCGGGCACAAATGGGCTGCAGACAGGTCAGTTGGAAAGAATAGTTCCTGCGCCAGCTCATAGAGGGTGTGATCACAAACAGGTTCTGGTACAGGAGACTCAGATAGGAACTTTGCTGGGCTCTGTGGATTTGGACACAAACTCCACTAAAGCAATAACGGATCATGCCCTGATAAAGTATCTGGTAGACGTTGTCCCAACTTCCGCTGCAGTACAGGCCAACTCTATACACAATCCCATCGCCGCAGTGGTAGCACAGACTGTGCCACTGAGATCCATGCATTCTGCCATGCAGGCTGTCATCATGGCTGTGGATCTCAGTGCTCAAAGGTACATGCAGAAGTCCTCAGCAATACAGCAATCTGTGCTCCAGCAGATAACTAGGGTTGCTGAGGTTCCGGACCGTGGGAGTGAGAGTGTCATCATGGAGCATGAATCTGCTGTCCTCTCTCAGGTTGACAGCATTTCTTTGCTTTCAATGCCACTTCGCCAGTTTCTTGCTGTCACCCCATCAGCCAGGCTACTGCAGTCCATCTCGAGGTGGTGCAGTCCCAGCATGAGTCCTCAAGCCCCAGAGTTGCTCCAGGCTGTCCAGCCAGTCTATCTGCAGCCTTTCCCAGTGAAAGTCAGCAGCCTTCCACCAGTGATGCTGCTGCCACTGAAGAAGCACTGTGCAGGAGCACTAGGTATTTCGAGGGAACATACAGGACAGGCACCAATCAAACTCAAGTATGAATAGTTCAGTTGTGTCTGTATAATTGGATATGTTTTTTGGATGAAGATGTCAATAAAGAAGTTTGTGTCACTGATTTTTCTTACAGAATGGTGACCAATGGGAAGCTGTGATGGGGTTTCTCATATGGTTGTAACAGTGAAGAATGGTGGGAAAGTGTCCAATGGGAATCAGAGACTTATCTCCGACAGCCTGTCCAGGTCAAAGGCGTCCATAAAATATCCACCCTGCCTCTTCCCTCTACTCTTGAGCTGTTCTCCGGATTCCTGGTGACATTGCCTATGCCCTTATGATAGTGAGAATATTGTTACCACCCCAGCTGATGTTGCAACTGGGCAAGCCAGATCCCAGGGTGTAGCACAGCTGAATAGACACTAGCGCTTACATTCTTTGTTTAGAAACGTGGAAAGGGGCGACTGAACAGAATCACTGGAGACAGCTAACGAAGTTTTAACAAAAAAAATAATTAAACAAGGCAAGTTGAATTATGTTACAGTGCTCTTTCACCCACAATTCTCTCTCTCTCTCCCTGATAGATTGATAGATAAGTAGCTAGATGGATGGATTAATAACAGATAGATTGATAAATAGATAAATAGTTAGAAAGATAGATGGGTAGGTATATAGATAGATAGATAGAAAAAATAGATAGACAGACAGACAGACAGACAGACAGACAGATAGATAGATAGATAGACAGATAGCTATCTTGGTTTGTAAGGAGTACACAAGTTACAAAAGGCGATCTTATAATCAAAAGTTCACGGTAAGTACACGGTTCATGTAAACCAAGAGGATACCAGTATTCAGACACACCACACTGAATCCATTTGATAAACACAACTCAAAGAAATGCAATGGAACTGATTTCAACTCCTCCCACCCGCTTGTCCTACTGTGAGCCGACTGGTCTCACTGAACTCCATCTTCCACACGAGGCTTTCTAATCCTGACTCTTCAGGAGCCCCCTTTGGAATCATCTCCCACACTGACACTTTTTCTCAGACTCCTACCGCAAGGGATCACCTTTGAGCTCTCCTTCCAATGCTCCTCTTCCCTGGGTCATCACATTCATTCAAGCTGTCTTCTATGCAGTCTTACTCAGCGACTCAGCTATCAGCAGTGCCGCTGCTTCACGTTCCCACGGCCAAGTGTTACAGGATTTCCATTGGTCACTTGGAACCTCTGACTTTTAACAAGAATTTATAAAACATGAAATCAGTTTCCTGCATACCTTTTATAGATTTGAACTTAGGGGCCTTCTGCTCTGTTCCTTATTCTTAAATTTACTTAACACACATTTTCCTGGTTCATTATTGTTCCTTTGACAGGAAGGTCTTCTTGGGACGCCATCCGGATTCTGCATCACACTTTTTCCTTCGGAGCCTGCTGTGTATTTGTGGAAAATTATTTTCTCTGTAGTCTCCTCTTACCTGACTGCATCCTATTTTGGCCGCTGTCTTCAAATTGAACTCAAACTGCTGGTTTGTGGGCCTGTCTGTCTGTGTGACTGTCTCCGGACACGGCAGGTGGGGGGGAGGTGTTGGAGTGCGAGACTTGCGCTGCTTCTCTGAAGCCCTGTTGCTAGGCAACCACACCATATTTTTCAGCTCTTGCTTGCTTTAAATTTTCAGAATCGCAAAATGCATTAGAAATGCAGACAGTTTATAAATTGAAATGAAAACTCAACTAGATATTTTCTTAACACAGACAAAGAAATACAAATCAAAATTAAACTTCAAAGCTAAGAATATTTCCTGACATCAACAAGGGCGGAGAGCATGATGCAGGATCACTTGCAGCTTAATTCGAGCGTAGGAATGGTGCTGCCAGTAGCAATGAATGTGACAGTCACCGCAGCTCCTTGGCTCAGATTCTCTCCAGTTGGTCAGTGTAGACATAAGTGACTTTAATTAGCCTGTAGTACATCACTGCATAAAGCAATGGAAGACTTCCTTATTTTTCTCTACTTGTTTACAATATGAAGGGTGCAGCAGAACACCATGGATTTGAACACCGGCTCCAGCGTGTAGTGAATTGTTCACTGTGAGCAGTTCAGGAATCAGAAGCATTACTTAATCTCATCAATAGTCTGCTCCACGTTATTGCTGGTGGCTCCATTACTCTCTGTTTGCTCGTGTTATATTCACATGGTCGTTTTGTGGTTGGCAGTGTGTTTAGAGCCAGGATAAACCTCGTACTACAAGAGGGCAACCTCTGGCCACGAAAGAGGTCCAAATATGATGGGAATGGCTGCCTAATTCAGAATGATATTATTGTTAGTGCTGCCAGGATGGTGAACATTCACCAACATGATGTACAGTGCATCGTCATATAGCTGCTGTAAATGATGGCAGCTCACCACGACCTTCTAAAGGGAAACTAGCCAGGGAAGCCCACGTCCATGAAATAATTACATTTGGGAAACAGTGACTGACAGTTCTTTCAGTTAATAGACATTTGTCATGGGGGCTCAGCGGAGCCACATACACCATCGGGAATCCCTCTGTCCTGGTAAAACAACGGATCCTCCCATCATACTTCTCCCTGCTCAGGGATAAAGCGATTTATGCACTTCACTCGGCATAGATGGTCTCCGTCACCTGGTGGATACATAGACGGACAGCATACTGAGCGATGATGGATATGTTATCCACTCCTTTCTGCAAAGTTCTGCTCCATAGAAGTTCAATGGAACTCTGACCTTAACTGCCACTGAGATCAACTTCCGCACCCTGGTGTGATGCTGCAAGTCATGTTGAAGAAGTTGACAAAGATCTGTGACCACCGCTTGTTTTATCAGAGCAGACTCATACTCTTTTCCTGAGCTAGGTGTAGTTTGGTAAAGTGTTCTTGGAAAACCAGGGGTGTTTAAGGCAGAGTCCACCTTGTCCACGCCCTTTACAGAGTTCCCTCTCTCTGCAGCCTCTGAGCCAAGTGTTGATCATGTTATAGTCAGAGATGCACCACAACTAAATGCCCCATACCTCATCCAGAGCTGGGTCAGCAAATGATCCGCCCTCCCTGAATGTAAGCAGCTGCTAACAACAGACACTCCAAAAAAAAAACATCCACAGCACCTCCACTAACCTTCCAATTACAGAAGTCAGTCAAAGCCTCTCAGCTGCAAGTTAGAAGCCTGGTCCTTTTAAATAGAGCTAGATGGGGGCGGGAGTATCCCCGTGTTCCTGAACACATGTTTAGCCAAGACTGACTAACGCAGGCGTTCAATGGACAGGCACATATTACGTCACTAAGAAATGTGTTAAAGCTGCAGAAACCGCCTGTCCAACATAGAGCACCAGGTGGGATTCGCTGGGAGGTGAAGGCCCCACGGTTCGAACCATTTCACGGTTTGGGCATCGTTACTGTGGCACCAGTGACACTAACCCGCTACAAAGGCTGGATTCATATATGGGTGGGGGCGATACTGAGGGAAGCATATCCAATTTAAAATTAAACTGCATAAAAATGAAAGGGAAACAATTTGCATGAGCAATTGAAAAAAGACAGAAGGATTTAGATTAATCAGAGGAGTGAGGCCATGGAGGCAAGAAATCATTAAGTGATAATATTAAAATTGAGGTGTTACCAGAAAAGGAATCAATGCAGCTCAGTGAGCATAGGGATGGAGGCTGAACGGGATTTGCTGTGAGTTAGGATACGGATAGGATAGTTTGGGATGAGCTGGGGTTTATTAAGGTTGGTAACTGAAGTTAACATTGGAATAGGCGAGTGTGGGTTGAGGAAATGGTGAGGGTTTATTCTGTAGCAGGGATGGGGCCGGGTGTTGATGAGTGATATTTTGGAGTTGGAAGGGGGCAAGATTGGGAATGGAGAGAATAGGCGTTCAGCAATCAGCTCAGTGTCAAACGGATTGCACATGGAGTGAATGGACTGGTTCTACCGCAGATATTGGCCAGGGTGGCTCGTGGATTCGTTGGATCGGGAGCGGAGTTTCTGAGAAAAAAATGAAGGCAAGAGATTCCATTTTCCCAAACTTCAAACGATAAGAACAAAAATGAAGTTAATTTTCATTTTTGCGAGAAAGAACCGGACAGAGTGACTTACCAGGTACACCAACAACAGCCAGGATGGGATAATAACCTGCTTGAATAACCTGAAGAGTGTAACCGATGCGAGAAGCTAATGACAACCAGTCATAATATGTAGACAACATGTACAACCCAGAGGATAAACTCCTGTCCATTGTTGGAACGTTCCACTCTATTGTTCTCAGATTCTGATCTCTCCTCTCCCTCCTCCCTTGAGCCGCTGATCCCTCTCGCTGTCAGAGTTGAAAATCCCGCAGACACTATATGATAACACGTTGAAAGGAGTCCCTTATTTATACAAGTGGCAAGGCCTCCAATGGCACAATTAGGGTCCATGGAGACAGACATTAATTACAGTCAATGAACAAACAGTTTTTGTTATTACCATTCAATCCAATACTTCTTTATCCAAATAATGTAGAATATTTACCTGATCCAGTTGGGATATATGAGGGTGGCTGAGTGAAGGAATGGTGGAAATAATGAAAGCTCTGGCGATAATATTTCACTCATCCTTAGATTTGGGTGGTGCCAGAGGGCTGGAGGTTTCTAAATGTCCCAACCCATGTTTATTATATGAGAGATGGATACGCTCTGGAACGACAGAGCAGCCAGGCAATTTCGATGGTGGGAACATTTCTGGAGGCCATAATCGTAGACAGAAATATATGTTTATTTGCAAGAAAATACGGATTATAAATGAACAGAAGCATGGTATTGTCAATTGGAATTAATATCTGATAAACTTAATGTAGGCATTTTTCTAAGTAACGACAGTTATGATGAGGGAAGTGAGTTGATGTTATGTCCATCAAGAAAGTATGAACAAGAGTTGTTTTTGGACTGTTATAAACTGAACCCTATGGATTAAAGGGACAGTAGCAGTGTGGAAGTGATATTGGTGAGGAGACAGAATGCAGAGAGAAGTGGTGGCCGATGGTTGTTCAGACTGGAGGGGAGTTTAACTCATGTTACCCGGGGATCGATATCAGATGCACTGCTCCTAATCCTACAAATAAAGGACAAATTATTTTATACAAATATAATAATTTCTACAACTGGAGGGAATGGTTTAAATATTAGGGATAGCCCGTTTATGACAGATCTGACGAGATTTATTGTTCTCTCAGTGCTGTGTGACTTTGGAACTCATTGATTCAGAAGGCAGTGCAGGCGGCGTCACTGTGTATTTTTCTGGTAGCCGAACATAGACTCTTGTGATCAAGAGAATGAAAGGAAATTGGGGGTAAATAGAAATGTAGAATTTGAAACATAAAAAAAATCATCAATAATCATGTTCAATAGCGGAATAATACAGAGCTGTTGGAACCTAGAACACTCTGCCCGAGGACCAGGTCGAAGCCTCCTGCTCGGGCTGATGTAAAATATACTATGACCCTATCTCAAAGAAGTGCAGGGTCTGTCTCCAGTGTTTTTATCTTCCCATCAACATCACAACACAACAGTTGATATTTTAATGAGAGCCCTTTCGAGTGGCGAAGATCATGTCTGCGGTTTCCCCGGATGGTCAGAATCCACACTGGGTCTTTGGTGGGAAGTTTCACTGACAGGTACATGGAGGTTCAGTGGGACTCGTATGAGAATCGTCCCCACAGTGGAATGAAGCAAAATATCTCTTCAGTTCCCACACATTGATTTACATCCTTTCTTAAACAGTGAAACAACGGTGACATTTCAGGAGTCTGGGAGAGGGACCACTTCTTCCCAGATCTCTCTATAAATGGTCAGAGAGTTTGGCCATGGCCAAAAACCCTTTTGTTGTCACCACCCTTCTGTACGGCAGTGAGATTTGGGTCAGCTACCAAGGGCAACTCCGAGTGCTGGAGAAACTCCTCCAGCGATGTCTTCAGAGGATTCTCAAAGTCAAGTGGAGAGGCAGGTGAACAAACTCCAGCATCCTCAATGCAAACCTATCCTCCAATATCACAACCCTGATCATGTGAAGTCAACTCCACTGGTCTGGACACGGCATCCACGTGTCAAACAATCAGCTTCTGAAGCAGATCCTCTTTTCACAACTTGCGGGTGAAACCTGATCTCAAGGAGGACAGAGACAATGTTTTAAGGAAACTCTGATGGCCACAGTGAAAAGAGAGCAAACTGGCATCGGTGTGCTGGAGGAAGTTGCCTCATCGAACAAGCTGCAACACAGTCAGAGACTGACCACATGATCTCTAATGTGGAGAAGTGACAAAAGCGGAAAGAGAGAGAACAGAACCCTGACTCAAGGAATCCCCTTCCTCAGGGAAATTCATATCCTCCCTGCATGAAGACCTTTGTTTCCAGGATTGGGCTGCGGTCACACATGTGGACACACAAATCCTGAACCCTGGCAGGCGTCATTCTCGCTTCGAGCAAGTGATGATGATGACAATGTGATTACAATATATGGTTATGAGAATGGATTTAAAATTCAATCATTGTAATGGTTTCACGTTCAGGAAGCCCAAACCTGCCCAGCCCACCCCCCCCCCCCCCACCACCCCCCCCTCCCCACACCCCCACTCCCGAGCTAAAAGGGAGGTATTGTGTACAGATGTAGCAACTTACAACTGAGCATCCATGAGGAGAGGTGGGCCATCAGCAGCAGCAGAATTGTAAAGCCTTCAATCTGTGACCTCAACCCCCACTCTTCTGTACAATAACCTCAAAGAATCTACAATGGCTTTAACTAAGTGCGGGAGGACATACGAGTGGCAGCACCAGCCATAATTAAACATGTGACTTCAAATGTATGGAATCTACACCACAGGACTCCGGGCCGGAAAAACAACACAAGCAACAAGCGACAGACGGAGCTAAGAGATCCCACAATCAAAGGTTCAGGTCAAAGCTCTGCAGTCCTGCCACATCAAATGCTGGAAAATTTAACAGCTCCATGGAGCGGGTGGCACTACAAAACCCTATGCTCAATGCTGTGAAGCCCAGCACATCAGTGCATAAAACAAGGCTGAAGCAATTCCAACCATTTACAGCTGGAAATGCCTCACTGTGGATGTCCCCAGAATTGCAGGCGCAGTTTTCAGCCAATTCAATTTGCTCCACGTGATAACAAGTAACGATGGAAGGCACGGAATGTTCCAAACGTTTCGGGCCCCAACAACATTCCAACATTAGTACTGAAGACCTTCAAAGACAGTTCCTCTGACATGTCCTCCTTCTTCCTTAACCGAGGTTTTCCACCCACGGTCGTTGACAGGGCCCTCAACCGTGTCCGGCCCATCTCTCGTGCATCTGCCCTCACGCCTTCTCCTCCCTCCCAGAAACATGATAGGGTCCCCCTTGTCCTCACTTATCACCCCACCAGCCTCCGCATTCAAAGGATCATCCTCCGCCATTTCCGCCAACTCCAGCATGATGCCACCACCAAAGACATCTTCCCTTCACCGCCCCTATCAGCATTCCGTAGGGATCGCTCCCTCCGCGAAACCCTGGTCCACTCCTCCATCACCCCCTACTCCTCAACCCCCTCCTATGGCACCATCCCATGCCCACGCAAAAGATGCAACACCTGCCCTTTCACTTCCTCTCTACTCACTGTCCAAGGGCCCAAACACTCCATTCAAGTGAAGCAACATTTCACTTGAATTTGCCCCAAGTAAGTCTACTGCATTCGTTGCTCCCAATGTGGTCTCCTCTACATTGGAGAGACTAAACGTAAACTGGGCGACCGCTTTGCAGAACACCTGCGGTCTGTCCGCAAGAAGGACCCAAACCTCCCTGTCGCTTGCCATTTTAACACTCCACCCTGCTCTCTTGCCCACATGTCTGTCCTTGGCTTGCTGCATTGTTCCAGTGAAGCCCAACGCAAACTGGAGGAACAACACCTCATCTTCCGACTAGGCACTTTACAGCCTTCCAGACTGAATATTGAATTCAACAACTTTAGGTCTTGAGCTCCCTCCCCCATCCCCACCCCCTTTCTGTTTCCCCCTGCCTTTTTTTCCAATAAATTATATAGATTTATCTTTTCCCACCTATTTCCATTTTTATTAAATATTTTAAAATCGTTTATGCTCTCCCCACCCCCACTAGAGCTATACCTTGAGTGCCCTGCCATCCATTCTTAATTAGTACATTCATTTAGATAATATCACCAACTTTAACACCTATGTGTTCTTTTGTTCTATTGTTGTTGACATCTTTTGATGATCTGCTTCTATCACTGCTTGTTTGTCCCGACAACCAAACCAACCCCCTCCACCTCTCTCTCTCTTTCTCTCTCTGCCCCCCACACACCTTAAACCAGCTTATATTTCAACTCTTTCTTGGACTCAAAATCAAGTTCTGTCGAAGGATCATGAGGACTCGAAACGTCAACTCTTTTCTTCTCCGCCGATGCTGCCAGACCTGCTGAGTTTTTCCAGGTAATTCTGTTTTTGTTTCAGCCAATAACTGCTCCATCAGTCCTTCCTCAACCAGGAGGGGGCGATGACACAGTGAAATTGTTACTAGACAAATATTACAGAATGCAAGGATAATGCTGTGAGGGAGCCGGTTTCGAATCTCACCTAGATGGTTAATTAAAATTCAACCAAAAACATGACTTATGCAACTCAAAATTATGATGACCACCGCTGCCACTCATGTATTCAGTAAATGCGCCCATTTGATTCAATAATGATTCGCTTTGTGGGAATGAAATCGGCTGTCTTAACCTGGCGTGAACTACATATGTCTCCAGATCGGCAGCAACCACGTTGCCTCTTAGATGTCTTTTGAACAGTGCAAATGGCAATAATTGCTCTCTGGCTAACGGTTTGTGTTCCTTCAGGGTCACTAGACCCATGATCACATTACAACCTTGGTACAAACATGGGCAAAAGAGCTAAGTTCACAAGGTGATGGGAGATTGACTTCCCTTGTGAACAAAGCTGCATTTGACCAGCTGTGGCATCATAAGGCCTCAACTAAACTGCAGCCTTTCAGATTCACGAGGAATTCCTGCACTGTTTGGAGCCATCCCGAGCATAAATGAAGATGGTGGTGGTTGTTGGAGTTGAGTTATCACAGCTCCTGGACATCAGACAGGAGATCCTCGGGGTATTGTGCTCGGCCTAACAAATTCAACCGCTTCAGCAATGATATTTCATCATAAAGTGAGAAGTTTTGGATTGGGAGAGAGAAGATTATCATAAAATAATACAGGATCTGGCCAAGGTAGGCTGGGAACAGTGACATGTGGGAAAATCTACAGAAGAGCAGTGGGGTGCATTCAAAAAGGAAATGGGGAGGGTACAGGCTCAACATATTCCATCTAGGGACATAGGAAGGAGTTACAAGCACAGAGAACCAGGCGTGACTAGAGATATTCATGTTAGGATGAGAAGGGAAAGAGATATTTTTCACAGTTACAAGGGGAGCAAATCAGCGGAGGCATTAGTGGAGTTACAGAAAGTGCAGTGTGGAGCTTAAGAAAGCAATAAGGAGAGCAAAGATTGGTTATGAGAGAGTTCTGGCTGATAAAAGTAGGGAACATCCCAACATATTCTATAAGTATATCAATGGGAAGAGGATAGCACAAGAAAGTTTAGTGCGCATTAGGGATTAAGGGGTCAGTCTACGGGTGGAGCCTGAAGAGATCTGTAGAGTGTTGAAGGAATACATCACTTCTGTCTTCACGCACGAGAATGACGATGAATGTATGGAACTCGGGGAGAGAGTCTGTGAGGTTCTTGAGGTAAATTGCTATAGCGAGTGGCAAGAAGTTGGAGGCGTTGGCACACTTAAAAGTGGTCAAATATCCAGGTCTGGATGATTTGTGTCCTAGAGTGCCAAGGGAGGAAAAGGAAGAGATCTCAGGGGCTCTGACACAATTTTGTTAGTTCCTCTATGACCATGGGGGAGGTGCCAGAGGACTGCAGAACAGCAAATGTGGTTCCGCTACTTAAGAAAGTTTGTAGAGATAAACCAGGGAACTACAGGTCAGTGCGTCTCACGTCAGTGGTAGGGAAGGAGAGAATCTATCTCCCCTTGCAAAGGAGGCATGGTTTCATCAGGGATAGTCAGCATGGCTTTGTCAGAGGGAGGTTATGCCTAACAAATCTGACTGAAATTTTTGAGGAGCTGACCAGTTGTATAGAACACGGTAGTGCCATTGATGTACTTTACATGATTTCAACAAAGCCTTTGAGAAGGTCCCACATGGGACTCTGGTAAAGAAGCAAAATGCACTTAGAATAATGGGTAATTTGATAAGGAGGATTCAAAATTGGTTTAGTTGTAGGAGACAGACGAAGATGACAGAAGTCTGTTTTTTGTGATTGGAAGCCCGTGTCCAGAGGCGTACAACAGGGATATGAGCTGTCTCCGCTAATATTTGTCATTTATATAAACAACATTCTTGATAATGTTGCGGGATGGAGTAGTAAGTTTGTGGATGACACAAAGATTTGCAGGGTGGTTAAGAGTGGGGTTCGGTGGCCTGGGCTACTAGAAGATATAGATGTGATGGTAAAATGGGCAGATAAGTTTCAGATGGAATTAACCCTTAAAAGTGTGAGGCGATACACTTTGGAAGGGGCAATTTGACAATGAAGTAGTAAATGGCCGGCATTACTCATGGAAGTTCTGAGGAACAAAGGGAACTTGGCGAGTGTGTCCACAGGTCTCTGAAGGCGGAGGGGAATGTTAGTCGGGTGGTGAAAAAAGGCAGATGGGACACATAGCTGTATCAATCAAGGCTTAGATGACAAAAGCAGGGATGGCATGTTGGTGTTGTATAGAGGCTTGGTGAGGCCACAGCTGGAGTACTTTTTGGCAGTAGGGGTCACCACATTATAGGAAGGATGTGATTTCACTGGAGGGGGTGCAGAGGAGAATCACCGGGAGGTTACCTGGGATTTAACATTTCAGGTTTGAAGACAAGCTGTAAAAAGTTGGGTTGTTCCGTTGGAGCAGAGAAGACTGAGGGGCGACCTGATCGAGATGTTCAAGAATATTAGGGGCAGGAATAAGGTGGATAGTGTGCAGCTGTTCCGCATAGTAGACGTTCAAGGTGAAGTGCAGAAGGTTTAGGGAGATATGAGGAAAATCTTTTTTACCCAGTGTGGTGAAGTTCTGGAATGCACTGCTTGGGAGGGTGGTGGAGGCGGGTTACATCACATCTTTAAATGTACCTGGATGAGCACTTGGCACGTCAAACATTCAAGGTTATGGGTCACGTGCAAGTAACTGGAATTAGTTCGGTAGGTCAGGTCCTTCTTACGTGTCAGTGCAGACTCGATGGGCTGAAGGGCCTCTTCTGCACTGTGTCATTCTGTGATTCTGTGAGAAGTTAAAATTCTCGCTCATGATTGGACAATGTTCAGCACTAATCATGAATCGTCCGATATTGAAGCAGTCCATGTCCAACTGCAGCAAGACTTTGAAAATATCCAAGTGACAAATCGCAATGCAAACAGAGAATCTAGATCGATGAACAGACATCATGCCAGCAGTGAGGGAGCTGGGACTCAGCAGTAAGAGACTGATACCCACGTAATGCCGTTAGCCAAAAATTAAATTTTCCGGGGATAATTAGCAGGTCTAGATTTTGGAAAACTCAGAAGCCAAACAAGAGACCATTGCCTTCTCCCCCTGATGGAGCTACACAGGTGCTTGTTATGATCCTAATAATTGTTGCTCAATGTCACTGCTAAGTCTGTAGAGTAACAAATAAGTAGTTACGTAAACACAGGCACAAAATCAACAAGCACCTCATTTTGTACATATGAGCATAAACAATAAACACGCGTTTATTTGCACAAATATGTGTAAACAAACATTAACAAAAATAAAGCCCTGAGGTAGTCATACAGAGTCGACACGATAAATCTGTCTCTCTTCAGAGATGCTGCCAGACCTGGCTTTTGTTTTCTAGTGTTTTCTGTCTCTATTAGAAAAAAAATTTTACACACGTGCACACACACACACAATAGACACTTGGATTTTTTTTCTTATTGTCCACTAAATCCAAGTCCCTGGAGCCAAGCGATCAGCTGCCATTAGGAGAATATTAAGTGTTGAGTCACATCTTCGCCTGAAGAGGGGACATTCCTCAGTAATGTGCATCACTATTTGTGTCCCTCCAGAAGTGCATAAGGGGGTTATAACTGAGGCATGGCCTGAGGAGATTTGCTGCAAAGGGAACCCTGCTTGTCAGACATCTGCTTAGTCACGGCCACCCCACCGTGATAGATCAAAGCCTGCCATTCGATAAGCTGGAGTTAGTCACATGCATCTTATTCGTAACCCCTCGTATTTCCCAGTCCTTGGCCCAAAGGATGCCTTAAAATGTAAACCTTGCAGAGGGAGATTACTCCATATGGGGCATCGAGATGGAAGGCTGGAAATAGGTGGTTTGAATATAACATTGTACAGTGGAAAGTGTGGAGCATCGCAAATGTTTTCAACTAGCTTGTGGGTTTCCATCAATCTGCAGATGTGTGTAAGATTGATACTTGCAAGAACAGGGAGCCGGAGGAGTGTTGTTGAATGGAGAGTTGCAGTTATGATGCACATTATTGCATTCAAGTGAGTTCCAACAAGATGTGTGTGTAATGCGTTGTGCAACACAGTTTCACAGTACTTTGCTATGGAGTATGATGGGGCAAGTGCTGAGGCCCAGAGTGTTGTAGCAGCAGGACCCAACCTAGTTTCAACAAGGTTTATTAATATGTTGTTTCTGGTTTGGAATGTCACTGCTCTTTTCTCCAGATGATCCCGAGAGGGATCTAGATTCAGACCGAATTATGTTGAGTTGGGATCATACTTTAGCCTCTGAGTATCCACTTAAATAGGCAGATTTATTTTGGCACTAACATTATGGAGATGCCATACACTGGATAGATGTTGATAGGAATTCAAGTTCCCATGTGCTGCAGTAGTCCTCAAATTTGTATCGTTTTTATCAACAAAATGCTACAGGGCGCAGAAGGATGGGGCTTGTGTCCAACAACAGATACCATCAGCAGAGATGAACTGAACTGGAAATCTTCTGGTTGCGAAGGAGCATTTCAACAACTGCCTTCATCCAGTTTGGAAGCATTTTGGACAGTTTTGGGATAGGCCAGGGTGCCACCCGCTCTCCTTGCCATCTGTGAGGTCCAGCAGCACGACCCCTTCTTATTTGTAAGCAATTTCCCATGTAGGAGGTAAGTGACAGACTTGATCACATGCACTTCACCCCTTACGGAAACCAGCTTGGTCAATATTAAACATTGTTCTTCTTCTGGAGATGTGCGTTGGAGAACAAATTCTCCAATATCTTAAAGCACACGGAAGGTAGTGAAATCGATCGATGGATGGCTGCCAGTGGGAGATCTTTTTCAGGGTCTGGTATGAAAATGACTTTTGGAATTGTGACTGAGATTATCATTTTTGTGCAGAACGGAGTAAGCCAAGCATGAGCAAGGAGTTCTCATTACGCGAAAGCAGTCCAAGGCCTCGGTGAATTTTTGACAGTTTTCATGCATCCCATTGCATCTTCGTTGTATTGTTGATGGCTGGAAAGCAAAGACCAATGTGGATGAGCGATGGCCTGTGTTAACCATGTCAGAAATCATCCAGTACTGGGCACTGTGCTGGTTGTTGCTGACCATCAGACGAATGGAGCCAGCACAGGACAGGTGATTATATCTGTATCCATCTAGCTAACTGGAACGTCCTCTGCTGCTTGAGGTCATGTAACAATGCGATAACGTTTCTGGAGGCGCACTGAAGAGCAGTTCACCAACAATGTTTAGGCTCAGTTATCCCAGACAGTATGGTGGCTATTGAAGTCCCCTTTTTGGTGTCTGAGTGAGGGAGAGCTGACAGAACTTTCTTTCCCCAGTTGGCACTTGGAGGAATGTATTTACGATATGGAAAGTGCCGACACGAATTGTGTCACACAATGGTGGTGATGAAACAGCAGCTGCATTAGCAATGTCTGATCGCACAAGAACACAGCAGCCGTGTTCAGCGAGGCAGGAGAAGCACATCAGGTTTTAATCTTTGATGCAATAGCAATGTGCCACAGGCATATTATGTCGATGGAGTGTTGTTCGACAAGGTACCCAATGAGCTTTCACTGTCCTGCCGACAGTCCCACAATATATCGTTCAAAGATTTGGAGAAAAGCCCAATTGCCATCAATCTGAAGGGCTGCTCACTGCAGGATGGCTGGCTCTGGAGGGAATGGTGATCCAGGCGCTTTCACATTCCTCATACGTTCTCTTGAATTTCAATTTGAAGGTAGGATCATTTGCTTCATCAGGAAAACTTCCTTTGGCAAACCATACATTGTAATAAAAATTGTCCTCCACAATTCTCCTTGTTGGAATGTTTTTCAAAGGTATCACTTCAGTAAGCCTTGAAGACTGCTCCATTTTTGTCATTAAGCACGGATTTCCACTTTTATCCTTAGGGATTGTTCCAACACAATCAATCATGAACCTAGTAAAAAATCATAGTAACCATGGAAACATAGAAACTAGTAGCAGCAGTAGGCCATTTTGCCCTTATAGCCTGCTCCACCATTCATTATGTTCATGGCTGATCATCCAACTCAATAGCATGATCCTACTTTCTCCCCATACCATTCGATTCCTTTAGCCCCAAGAGCTATACCTAACTCCTTCTTGAAAACATACCAATTTTTGGCCTCAAATACTTTCTGTGGTAACGAATTCCACAGGCTCACCACTTTCTGGAAGAAGAAATTTCTCCTCATCTCAGTCCTAAATTGCCTACCCGTTATCCTCAGGCTGTAAGTCCTCATTCTGGATTCTCCACAATCGGGAACATACTTCCTGCATCTACACTGTCTAGTCTTGTTAGAATTGTATAGGTTCCATGAGATCCCCCTCATTCTACTGAGCTCCAGCGAATGTAATGCTAATCGACTCAATCTCTCCGCATATGTCAGTACAGTATGCACTCACTCTATAGCAAGTACATCCTTCCACAGATAAGGAGATCAAAACCGCACACAATATTCTAGTTGTGGTCTCACCAAGGCCCTGTACAATTGCAGCAAGACGTCTCTGTTCCTGTACTCGAATCCATTGGCTATGAAAGACAAAATACAATTTGCTTTCTTTACCCCCTGCTGCACCTGCATGTTTACCTTCAGCGACTGGTATACAAGGACACCCAGGTCCAGTTGCACATTTCCCTCTCACAGTTCATAGCCATTCATTTAATAATCTGCCTTCCTGTTTTAGCTACCAAAATGGATAACCTCACATCTATCCACATTATACTGCATCTGCCATGCATTTGACCACTCACGCAGCTTATCAAAATCACACTGAATCATCTCTCTATCCTACTCACAGCTGACCCTCCCACCCAGCTTTGTGTAACATGGAAATATGGAGAAATTACATTTAATTCTCTTACCTAAATGATTAATATATATTGTTAATAACGGGTCCCAGCACCTGCAGTACCCCATTGCCTGCCATTTGGAAAGAAAAGACCTGTTTATTCCTACTCCTTGTTTTCTGTCTGACATTCAGGTTTCCATCCTTCTCAATACACGGCCCTCAATCCCATGTCCTTTAATTTTACACGCCAATGTCTTATGTGGGGTTTTGTCGAAAGCCTTCTGAAAGTCCAAATAATCACGTCCACTGGTTCCCGCTCACTAACTCTACTAGTTACTTCCTCGAAAAATTCCAGTAGATTTGTCAACCATGATTTCCCTTCCAATAAACCTATGCTGACTCTGTCACTGCTTTCCATGTGCTCAGCTAATAAATCTTTTTTAATGGACTGTAGAATTTTCCCCAGTACCGAAGTCAGGCTGAAAGGTCTATACTTCCCTGTGTTCTATCTGTGTCCCTTTTTTAAATATTGGGGTTACATAAGCTCCCCTCCAATCTGTAGGAACTGTTCCAGAGTCTACAGAATCTTCGGAAGATGATGACCAATGCATTAGCTATTTCTGGGGCCACTTCCTTAACTACTCTGGGATGTAGATTATCAGGCCCAGGGATATAACGACCTTCAATCCCATCAATTTCCCCAATACCATTTCCCTACGAATACTGATTTCTTTCAGATCCTGCCTCTCACTCAAACCTCTGTTCCCCAACACTTCTGGGATGTTATTAGTGTCCTCCTTTGTGAAGACAGAAAATAAGTAGGTAGGTACTTAGTTGGTCAGCCATTTCTTTGTTCCCGAACATAAATTCCTCTGTTTCCTACTGTAAGGGACATACATTTGCCTTCACCAATCTTTTGCTCTTCACATCCCTATAGAAACTTGTACAGTCAGTTTTTATGTTCACTGGCAACTTTCTCTCACAATCTATTTTTCTTGACTTAATCAATCCCTTTGTCCTCCTTTGCAGAATTGTAAACTGCTTCCAATCCTCAAGTCTGTTGTTTTTCTGGTCAATTTGAAAGCCTCTTCTTTCCATCTAATATTATCTCCATTTTCCTTGTAAGCCATGGTTTGGCCAACTTTCCTGTTTTACTTTTGCACCAGGCAGGAATAAACAATTGTTGCAGTTCACCCATGCGCTCTGTGAATGTTTACCATTGCCTTCCCACTGTCATCCATTTAAGTAACATTTCGCAATCCATCATAGACAAGTCGCGCCTTATACCAGCGTAGTTTCCTTTATTAAGATTCAGGATCCGAGTTTCAGAATCAACTACGGAACTGTCCAACTTTTGAAAGAATTCTATCATATTGTGGTCGCTCATCCCCAAGGGGCCTCACACAACTACATTGCCAGTTATCCCTTTTTCATTACACAATACGCATTCGAGGATGGCCTGTTCTCTCTTTGGTTCCTCAATGTGTTGGTCCAGAAAAGCATCCCATAAACACTCCAGGAATTCCTCCTCCACGGTATTGTTACTAATTTGATTTGCATAATCTGATTGCATGTTAAAGTCACCCATAATTACAGATGTCCCTTGATTACATGCGTCTCTAATTTCCTGTTTAATGCCATTCCCAACATCACCACTACAGTTTAGGTATCTATATACAACCCCCACTAACGGTGTTTTGCCCCTTAGTGTTTCTCAGCTCTAACCATACAGATTCCACATCGTTGGAGCTAATACCTTTCCTCGCTATTGCGTTAATTTCCTCATTAAATAGCAATGCAACTCTACCACCTTTTTGTCTGTCCTTCCTAAATATTGAATACCCCTGAATGTTCCGTTGCCACCCCAGGTCACCCTGCAGCCATGTCTCTTTAATCCCAATTATATCATACCCGTTTACATCTATTTGCGGGGTTAATTCAACTATATTATGCAAATGTTGCTTGCATTAAGGCACAAAGCATTTAGGATTGTCTTGTTAACATTACTTGTCCCATTCTCACGATGATTCATTGAGGCCCCTATTTGATTCTTGCACTTGATTTCTTTGTCTATCACTTAATCTTAATCTGCTTTCTGTCTTTTGTTATTTTCTTTGATTCCCCTTCTCTGATTTCTTGAATAGGTTGCCATCCCCTGCCATTTTAGCTTAAACTCTTCCCAACCATTCGAGCAAACCACCTAGGACATCAGTCCTGGTCCAGCGCAAATGTTACCACTCCAGTTTGTACTGGTCCCATCTCTCCCCGAATAGGCCCCATTGCAGCAGGAAACTGAAACCCTCCTCCCTTTCACACCATCTATTCAGCCACGTAGTAAACCGATATATCCTCATGTTTCAACTCTGCACAATCATTCAAATGCTTGCATTAGAACTAAATGTGCTGGATTAATTATGTTTTATCTTTTATCTATCACTTCACAGGTGCGACATGTTCTACAGAGTTTAAATACATATATATGCAATCCAGACCAATATATAGGATTTGGCACTTTCATAATTCCTAAATAACCACCCACTGTAATTCTCCAGATAACGTTTCTAGATGCAGGTGGTATTATAATTTGATGCCCTTCCTTCCAGGTTTCTTTTCCTGAAGCATGGCAAAGTCACCATTTTCTCATGAAATAATTACACACCAGGTAATAAGAGTCGCTAATACGTTCTGCCTCTCTTCTTGTGTACGTGGTCTGATGTAACTCTTTCATTTGCGAACCATTTCTATGCAACTCTTGAACTAGCCTTGACCTAAATACACCGACGGCATCCTTCTCCATTGTCTCTTCCTGAACAATCTTACCAAAAATGATGTCAACTGATTGGACAACAGAAGCTTCTCCCTGCTGCGTAACTTCCTGTTGTTCCTGTTTCAACCTGTGAGTTTGTGGTTTTCTTATCCCACAATCTAGAAACAATCTAGGATGCTCCTTCTGCAGCATGTCTGTCGCAGCACATTTACAGCTGTTCAACTTCCATAGGCATCACTCGCATATGTGACCCAACTATTCCTTTACCAAAATAAATTGGAAACGTGCAATGTGCATTTTTCGACGACTCCAACAATCAACTCAAGAGCTTTCCACTTACGCTTTAAATTTAACTTCCAAAAGGTAATATGCTTTGCATCTCCATCAACCCCACCTATTATCATTTGCTCCTGGAATACTCACTCGGAACAACAAATATTTCCATCCCTCAAAATCAGGGATTGAGTAGCCCCTGTATCTCTTAAACTTTTAACAGCTTTACTTACTCCGCCCTCTGCACCTGAAATAATTCCCGTTCACGTTCAAAATCTTTAACATTTCCACACCACACACCCAAGAACACCCTTGGGTAAGATAGAAAACATTCCCACTTCTTTGTCTATCACTGATACTTCCATTTCAAAAGCATACAAACCTTTCATTTTTCATGTGCCTGAACCTTGGGCTGCACAGTTATTTTCATTCCAGAACTTTTCTGCACCAAAACGACCCCAACAGATGGTAATGTAATTGCTGTTTGTAGCCAATTACCCCTAAGAGAAGCACTTTATTCACATCTCCATGCTAAATTTGTTTCCTTTTTTCTGTATCTACTTCCCCTAGTTCGAGATTTTTGCACTCATGGAAACATCTTCTCAACATCTATCCTGTCAGGCCCCACCAGAATCGTGTATTTTTCAACATGATCACCATTAATTCTGTTATACAATAATGAATAAAGGCCGAGACTGTTTATCCTTTCTTGAAAAGTCAACCTCATTAACCCAGGAATTAATCTAGCGATTCCTTGTGGAACCTCCTTCAATGCCAATCTATCATTTCTTAAATACTGGGGCCAAAAGGTGCTCTCATTACTCCAAGTGCAGCCTTGTCGACACCATGTACCATTGTAACAAAGCTTCAATTTCCAAAACTCGAAACAACTAGGAAAATAAGCGGAAATACAATTAGCCTTTTCAAATACTTGCTGCACCTCCATCTAACACACACAATAAGTTACAAGGAGAGAGAGGTCAGCGAACCATGTGGATGGATAGTGGCAACAAGTGTAAAATCAGTGGTCAAACTGAACGGAAAGTGAAAAGAAAGAGTCGGTAATTGATCTAACTGGACAGATAGTGACAATGAGATTCAGGCCCATAATGAAACTGAATGGATAGTGACAATAAGAATTAGATCAGCTATCTAACTGGATGCATAATGACAATACAATTGATGTCAGTGATCAATCTGGATGTATAGTGACTATAAAAGTGATATCAGTGATGTAACTGGATTAAAAGTGACAATGAGAGAGAGGTCAGTGATCTAATTGGATGGATGGTGTCAATAAAGTTGAGTTCAGTGAAGTACCTGTGCAGTAGTGTCAATAAAAGTGAGGTAAGTAATGCACCTAGATGTCTGGTGTGAATAAGACTGATGTAATTGATGCATCAGGTTGGATGGTGGAGATCAGACTTAATAAGTGATGTACTCACCAAACTCCAACTTAAGCACTCTCCTGCTGCCCGGAGCAATATCAGCACTGGAACATGGGCTATTTTTATTGTCTCTGACTCTTAACTCTGTTAAAGTCAGTCGGTAGTCGGGAAAGTTCTATAGTCCTTTATAAAAGATTCAATAGCTGAGAAAATGGAAAACATTGGCAGAATCGGACAGAGTCAGCATGGATTTAAGAAAAGGAACTCATGCTTGACAAATCGACTGGAATTTTTCAAAAATGTAACGCGTAGAGTTGGTGAAGGGGAGCCAGTGGATGTGGTTTATTTGGACTTTCAGAAGGATTTCGACAAAGTCCCACAAACGAGAATAGTGTGTAAAATGAAAGCGAATGGGTTTGGGGACAGTGTATTGAGGTTGGTAGAAAACTGGTTGGCAGAGAGGAAATGATGAGTAGGAACAAATGGGATTTAATCTGAATGGCAAGAAATGATTAGTGGGCTACCGCAGTGATAGATGCTGGGAGATCAGCTCTTCAAAATATATATTAATGGTTTAAATGAGGTAACTAAATGTAACATTTCTAAAGTTGCAGACAACACAAAGCTGTGACGGAGAGCGAGCTGTGAGAAGGATAAGGATATGTTTCAGTGTGATTTGGATAAGCTGACTGACTGGGAAAAATACATGGTAGATGCAGTATAACGTGGATAAATATGAGGTAATCCATGTTGGTACCAAAATCAGGATGGACGATTATTATCTGAATGCCTATAAATTAGGTGAGGGGAGTATGCAATGAGTCCGGGTTGCCCTCGTAAATCAGTCACTGAAGGTGAGCATGCAGGTACAGCAGGTGGTAAAGAAATGTTGTTCTTCATAACGAGAAGTTTCCTGTACAGGAGCACGGATGCCCTACTGCAGTTATATAGGATCTTGGTGAGTCAACACATGGAATATTGTGTGCAGTTCTGTTCTACTTCTCTAAGGAAGGATATTCTTGGAAAAGAGGGAGTGCAGCGAAGGTTTACCAGACTGTTTCCTGGGATGGCAGCACTGACATATGAGGAGAGATTGAGTTGGTTAGCATTATATTCGCTGGAGTTTAGAAGAACGATGGAAGATCTCATAGAAACCAATAGAATTCGAACAGGACAAGATAGGTAGGTGCAGGAACGATGTTCCGGAAGGTGGGGGAGTCAAGAACCACGGGTCACAGTCTGAGGATGCTGGCTAGACCATTTAAGACTGAGATGAGGAGACAGTTCTTCACCCAGAGAGTGGTGAGCCTGTGGAATTCGCTACCACAGAAAATATTTGAGGCCAAAAAAATTAATGTTTTCAGGAAACTGTTAGATATAGCTCTTGGGGCGAAAGGGATCAAAGGATATGTGGAGATAGCGGAAGCAGGCTATTGAGTTGGATGATCAGCCATTACCGTAATAAATGAAGGAGCAGGCTCGACATGCTGAATGGCCTACTCCTGCTACAATGTTTCTATGTTTATCTGCACCTGTCGGGCAGTGACAATAAGAACATGGAAAGTGTTAGTTTTGTTTGATATTCAGAATCATGGTCAGCTAACTGATGTTCCAGGATGGGTCGTCACAATATTATCGAGGTGGGTGAAGTATTTGCAGGAGAAGTGATGACTGAGGTCAGTGAGGCACATGACAAATGTGCAAATCAACTATTCCCAGGACAACTGCAACAGAAGCATGGATAGTGATTTATTCTCATTTTCCACTGTCCAATTCTACACTCCCAAGGCAGGTATAGTCATCTGGTTTAATAGTGAGCCCAACTCCCTTTCCGGAGTCACCACCAGACATTGACAGAGCTTCACATCATGATGCTGAATACATAGAAATTCTCATTTCGCACTCTCTCATCAAAAACTGCCCAGGCTATCAGCGCACGGGGAAAAAGATCAGACTTAACATCCCTCCAAATTTTTTCCATGAAACGCTTCCAATTTAATTTCCTCCAGATGTTATATGCAGAGAGGTGCTCCCCCTACTCTGTCCATCATATACTCCCAGGGCAGCTACAGCACGCATTTAGATACAGATCAAATTCCCTGTTCTCAGTCCTATCATCATACACTCCCAGGGCAGGTAATGCATGGGCTTAGATACAGCGAGCAGCTCCTTGTATCCTGTTCCATCAAACGCTCATAGCAGGTTTTGATTGGGTTTACATATGTATTGCTAATTAATTTACACTGTCACCTTCCAGCATTATTGATGCAGGGGCAGCTCAGGATCAGTTAAAAAATAAAGCCCCTTCCAGATTTTCTCATCAAACACTCCTAAGCCTGGTACAGCAAAGGGTTAGATAAAAAGAAAACATATTTGATCCCTCTCACCACCAAACACAAGGTTGTGCAGGCAAAGCACATGTTATATAGAAATTAGGCTCGCTCTCTTCTGTTCCCATCAAACACTTCCAGAGTAGATAGATCTCATTGTTAGATACAGGACAATCCTTCCTCTGTACAGTGCCCTTCAAAAACTCTCAGGACATGTACAACTTGATGTTAGAAGAAGAGGTAAGCATTCTGCACAATACCCACATCAAATACTCCCTGCCCAGTTCCTGAATGTGTTTAGACACACAGTAATCCTCCCTCCTCTCAGTTTCAGTTGAACACTTACATGACAGCTACAGCCATGCACACTGAATGTTCCTCTACAGTGACCCATGAAAGACAAATAGGGCAAGCGCTGCACTTGCTTATATACAGCGGAAAGCTTCCTCTACACTGTCCACAGCAAGCTGAATTTAACCTGGAGAAGTGGAGTTAATGCAGGTCAGAATATAAAACAAAGTAAAGGATTATAAAATGAACAGGAGGAAATGAAGGACCATGGATTCAAGGTTCCCAGACTGCTAAATGTAGCAGCAGAGCTGAATAAAGTGGTTAAGAAACCACATGGAATCCTTTCCTTCATTAGCCCAGCTGTGGAATATTACAGCAGGGAGGTTATGCGGGCAATATATAACACATTATTTAGGCAAGAACTTGAGCTCTTCATGCAGTTCTGCTCACCTCATTTCCAGAAAGGATCTAATTGCTCGAGAGGGAGCACAGAGGAGATTTACGAGGATGTTGCCAGGGCTAGAAAGTTACAGCTAGGAGGAAAGGTTGGACAATCTGGTTCTGTCCTCCATGAAACAGAGGAGGCTGAGGGGAGATTTGTTCAGATGTACTGAATTGTGAGGGGCCTGGATCGTGTGGATATGAAAGGCCTATTTAGCGAAACTGAGAGGTCAGTGACGAGCGGGCACCAATTTAAAGTGATAGGTAGTAAGATTATAGGGAGGTGAGAAAGCGTTCTCATGGGCCTGAGACTGACTGCCTCAAAGTGGCAGAAGATGAAGAAACTCTTAACTCATTTTGAACGTCTGTAAACTTTCATCTCCAGAGCCGTATCCTGCAGGGCTACGGATCGAAGTCTACAAAATGAGATGAGGCTTGGTTGCTCGGTTATGGACCGGGACAGGCACAATAGGACAAGTAGCATCTTATAGCCCACCCCAAAAAGCCCTTGACATGTGCTTGTGTGATTCTGTGTGTGTGTATATTAGTGCACGTGCGTGCATGTGACCATGTGTTTGTGCGAGTACCTTTGTGTGTGTGTGTTTCTGTGTACGTGTTTGTGTGTGCATGTGCATTAGTGCATTTGTGTGTGTCTGTGCTTGCATGTGTATGAGTATTTGTGTTTCTTGTTTGGGATTGTTTGTGTGAATGAGTGTGTGTGAATGTGTGCGTAGGCATGAATCTGAATGTGTATGTGTGGTTCTGTGTGTTTGTTTTTGTGTGTCTGTGCATGATTTTCTACATGTGTGTGTTCATGAACTTTTGATTGCCTAAGAGAGACAGATAGAGAGAGAGAGAGAGAGAGAACAAGAGAGAGAGAGAGAGAGACTGTGAGAGAGAGAGAGAATGGCATGTGTTTTCCATTGAATGTTATTGTTTGTGTGAGTGTGTGCTTTTGTGTGGCTATTTATCTGTGTGTGAATGCTTCTGTGTGTTTATGTGCTTGTTTTCACATTTTTCTCTTTTTGTGTGTGCGTGTGTTATTCTGTGCGTTTGTGAGTCAGATTATCAGTGAGGAGTTGTCTGTGTGTGCATATTATTGTGTCTGTTTTTGCAACTTTGTGTGTGAGTATGTGTTCAATTTTATGTGCATGATTGTGTAGGCATCCATATAGGTGTCGTGTGTGTGTGTGTGTGTGTGTGTGTGTGTGTGTGTGCGTGCATTGGACTCTGTGTTTGTGTGCGCCTGTGTGTCTGCCTGTGAGTGTTTTTGTTTGAGTGAGAGTTTGTCTGATGGTTTTTGTATGAGTGCCAGTGCATTTTTCTTTGTGGGCATGTATGTGGCAATGTATGCAAGAGCAAGAGGCAATGCTTGAGTGTGTGTGCTCGACTGCATGTGTCTGTATGAGTATGCATGCATGCATTTGAGTGCATCCCTGCATGTCAGTCTTTCACTTTGTTTGTGTGTGTGTCTGAGTGTATTTGTGTTTGCATGTGAGCGTATATGTGTGTCTGTATGTCTGCGTGTCTGTGTATGTACGCGTTTGTTTTGCGGACATCTATGTGTTTGTGTCTGCATGTGTGTTGTGTCTGTGTGAATGTTGATAACTATGTGAGCTTCTGAGTATGCTTGCCTATGTGTTTGTGATAGTGCAAGCTTCCTTTTATATTGTCTCCCTGTGTCTGTGTGTTTATGTGTTTGTGTATGTCTGTGTGTCTAAGTGTATGTATTTGTTTGTGTCGTGGATATCTATGCTTTTGTGTCTGCGTGTGTATCCGTGTGTGTGTGTGACTGTGTGAATGTGGATCAATATGTGATCTTCTGAGTCTGTGTTCTTGTGTATGTTTTTGTGAATGTGAGTTTCTGCTTATATTGTGTTCATATGTGGATATTAAATGTTTGTGTTCACATGTGCTTTTCTGTGAATTTGATTGCGTATCTGATTGTCTTTGTGAGTGCATGTGATTGGGTGTGTGTGTGTGTACTTGTGTGTCTGTGTGTGTGTGTGTGTGTGTGTGTGTGTGTGTGTGTGTGTGTGTGTGTGTGTGTGTGTCATTGCATGTGTGAGTGTTTCAATTTTGTTTTTACGGCGTGTGGAATTTGCTGACTAGGCCAGCAATTATTTCCCATGCCTTATTGCCCTTGAGAAGTTTATGTATTTTGCTGTGCTTCTATGTTAGAGTGTGTGTGCTTGTTTCTTTATATGTGGCTATGCATGTCTATATGTGTGTGCATGTGAGTGTGTGTGGCTTTGTGTGAGAGTATGTGTGTGTGTTTGTGTGTGTGGGTGTGAGTGTGTGTGAGTGTGTGTGTGTGTGTGTGTGTGCACAAGTGTGTGTGCGTGTGAGAGGGAGAGAGTTCCTGTTTGTATGTGTGTATTTCTCGAAATGTGTATCTGTGTGTCTGTATGTGTGTGCATACGAGAGTTTGTGTTTGTGTGTGTGTTTGTACGCTTTTGTGTTTGTCCGAATTTGTATGAGTTTTTGTGTATTAAAGTGCACGTCTGGGAGTTTTTTAATGCAATTTTTATGGATTTGTTTTTCACTGTCTATGCAAACATTTATACACCCACCCCTAATTTCCCTTGACAAGTGCTTGTGTTTTTCTGTGTGTGTGTGTGTGTGTGTGTGTGTGTGTGTGTGTGTGTGTGTGTGTGTGAATGTGTGTATGTGTGTGCATGTGATTGTATGTTTGTACGAGTATCTTTGTGTGTGTTTGTTTCTGTATACGTGTTTGTGAGTGTTCATGTGATCGTGCCTGTGAGTGTGTTTGCGTGTGCATAAGTGCGTGTGAGTGTCTCTGTGTTCGCATGGATATGAGTATTTATGTTTCTTGTTTGGGATTGTTTGTGTGAATGAGCGCGAGTGCATGTGTGCGTGTGCATGAAAGTGAATGTGTATGTGTGGTTGCTGGTGTTTGCGTTCATATGTGTCTGTCTTTGCTTTAGTGCATGTGTGTGTTCATGAACATATGATTCTATACGAGAAAGAGGTAGAGAGAGGGAGAGAGAGTGTGTGTGAGAGAGAGAGATAGTGAGAGAGAGGCAGAGAGAGATAGACAGAGAGATAGACATATACAGAAACAAACACACACAAAGGTACTCGTACAAACATACAATCACATGCACACACATACACATATTCACACACACACAAACACAGGAAAACACAAGCACTTGTCAAGGTAAATTAGGGGTGCGTGTATAAATGCTTGCATAGACAGTGAAAAACAAATCCCTGAAAAGTGCATTTAAAAACTCACAGATGTCCACTTTTTACACAGAAACTCATACACATTCGGAGAAACACACGTGTGTTTTCCTGTGAATATTACTCAATGTGTGAGTGCGTGGGTTTGTATGCCAATTTCTCTGTGTGTGAATGCTTCTGTGTGTGTTTTTGTTTTTGTTTTAACGTGTTTCTCTTTGTGTGTGTGCGTGTGTCGTTCTGTGAGTTTGTGAGCCAGAGAGTGTCTGTGAAGTTTATCTGTGTGTGCACATCAGTGTATCTACCTCTGTAATAATGTTTGTGATCATGTGGACATTTGTATGCACGTGTGTCTGCATCCACATAGGTTGTGTGTGTGTATCATTGTGTGTGTTTGTGTGCGTGTGTATCTGTGTGTGTGCATCTGTGTGTCCGTGTGTGCGTGTTTTTGTGTGAGTGGGAGAGTTTGTCTGACAGTTTTTGTATGAGTGTAAGAGCATTTTTCGGTGTGGGTATGTGTGTGGCAATGTATGCAAGAGGAAGAGGCAATGCTTGAGTGTGTGTGCTCGCTGGCATGAGACTGAATATGAATGCATGCATGCATTAGGGTGCATCCCTGCACGTGATTCTTTCAATTAGTTTGTGTGTGCGTCTGCATGTATTTGTGTGTGTGTGTGTGTGTGTGTGTGTGTGTGTGTGTGTGTCTGTGTAAGTGTGCGTGAGTTTCGTAGATATCAATGTGTTTGTGTATGCATGCATCTGTGTTTGTGTGAATGTTGATAACTATGTGAGATTCTGCGTCTGTGTGCTTATGTGTGTGTTTGTGTTTGTGCGAGTTTCTGTTTACACTGTGTTCCTGTGTCTGTGTTTTTGTGTGTGTGTGCGTTTCTGTGTATGTCTGTGCATGAGCCCGTTTGTGAGGGTGTGTGTGGGTGTGTGGGTGTGCACGTGATTGACTGTGTGCAGGCATGTGCACTTTTTGTGTTTAAGTGCGTCTGTTCATGCATGTCCTTATACATATGCGTGCATGTGTGTCTGTGTGCAAGTCCGTCTGTGTGTATTTTTGTGAGTCCGTCTGCCTGTCTGTGTGTGACTCCATGTGTGGGAGTGTTTGTGAGGTATTGTGCATGTTTGTGCATCTGTGTATGTGTCTGCGTGTGTGAGTGCGTGAGTCTGTGTGCGTATGTGTTTGTGTGTGTTCACATATGTGTGTTTGTGTGGCTATGTGTAGGCCTGTGAACTTGTGTGTCAGTGCTTCCGTGAATGCAGGCCCATGTGCATATGCATGCCTGTGCATTTGTGTATGTGTGTGAGAGAGATTGTGTGCGTGTTTGTGTGTGTGTGTGAGAGTGTGTGTGCATTTGTGTGCTCATGTGTGTGCATGCATGTGTGCCTTTCTGCGCACTTGCTTGTGGATGTACCTGTGCATGAGTGTGTGTGCGTGTGTCTGTGTGCACATGTTTGTGTGAGTGCATGTGCGTGTGTGACATATGCGTGTGTCTACATGTATATGTGTGTGTTTGTGTGTGTGAGAGAGGGCAACTGGGGGAGACAGAAAGAGACAAACATAGAGAGAAAGAGGGACAAAGAGTTAAAGTGAGGTATATTATGATTATTCTGTGTTGTTGTTTCAGTCAGAGGTTTGGTCTGTTTGATTCCATAAATATGGCTGTTATTTTTATTGTACTTGTGTGTATCTGTCCGTGTATGTCTGTGTCTTTATGATTACATGCGTGCATGTGTGTGTGTAGGTGAGAAAGAGCCTGTGACTTTGTGCAATTGTGTGTCTGTGTGGATGCCTGTGTATCTTCAAATGTGAATACGTGTGCCCATAGATCAGTGCATGTGACTGTGTGCGTGCTGTGTGCATGCAAGTGTGCATGTGAGTTTGTTTGTATATCTGTGTGTGTCTGTGTGTGTGCTTGTGTCTGTGTGTGTGTGTGTGTTTATGTGTCTATTTGTGTATGTGTCTGTGTGCGTAGGTGCATATGTGTGTTTATGTGTGTGCGACTGTCTGCAGGTGTGTGTGCTTCTTGTGTGTCAGTGCATATGTGCATTCATATATGTGTATTTATGTGTGCATCTGGATGTATTTTTGTCAGCTTGCATGTTTGTGTGTACGTGAGTGTGTGATTGTGTGTGATTGTTTTATGTGTTTACGTGTGCATGTGTTTGTAAGAGAGAGCGAGAAATTGTGTTTGTTTGAAAGTGTGTGTGTGAATGTGGTTGCATTTTTCAGTGTGTTCATGTGGGCATTCATGTGATTATGCGTAAGAGAGGATAATATCGTGTTTTAGTGAGTGTGTCAGCCTGCATGTGAATGCCTGGTTATGTATGCGTGCATAAAGATGTGCAACTGCATGTGTGGAATTGCCTGTGAGTGTATGTGTTTCACTTTGTGTGGGCAGTAGTTTGTGCACATGCGTGTATGTTTATTTATGTGTGTGTGTTTGTGTTTGTTATTCTGTGTGTATGGTATGTGTTGAAGTCTGTGAGCGCACCTGTACCTCTCTATGTGAATGACTGTGCATGTGTGTGTGTGTGTGTTTGTTATTCTGTGTGTATGTGTTGAAGTCTGTGTGCGCACCTTTGCCTCTATGTGTGAATGACTGTGTGTGTGTGCACGCACATGGATAGTGGTACCTTTGGCTAGGCCAGCAATTAAAGTTCATGCCTAATTGCACTTGAGAAGTTTATGTATGCGTGTCCGTGAGCCTGTCTATGCGTTTCTCTGCATGTGCTTGTGCGTGAGTGTTTCCACATGTCTGTGGGTGTGTGTTAGGCATTTGACGTATAATTAGCGTGCGTGTCTGTGTGCGTGTGTCCATGTCTGTGCATGTAAGTGTGCATGTCTCTGTGTGTGTATTTCACTCCACACCCACTAGAGCTATCTGTACGTTGCGTATCCTGCTATCCACTCTTAATTAGCACATTCTTTTATATAATATCACCACTTTCAACACCTCTTTGTTCTTTTGTCTGTGACATATTTTGGTTATCTGCTGCTATCACTTCTTGCTTGTCCCTACAATCACCCCGCCCCCCACTTCCCCCACACCACCACCTTAAACCAGCTTATACTTCACTGCTCTCCTATTTTTATTTAGTTCCGTCGAAGGGTCATGAGGACTCGAAACGTTAACTTTGTTCTTTTCTGCCGATGCTGCCAGACCTGCTGAGTTTTTCCAGGTATTTCTGTTTTTGTTCTGTTCCTCCTGTCACTTCTGGCTCCACCCCGACCCAACCCCACCACTGCACCCCCACGCGACAACTAAACCCCTCCCTCCCCCCTACCACCACCCACCCCACATCCCTGACGAATGCGTCACCAGATATTCATGCTACAGACATGCCACATGCACATGACCTTCTTGGGAGGAAAGATTCAGAGTTTGTTCGTAACGTGAATGTTAATCTGTCGACAATGGAAATTCAAATTTTTTATCACAGGACATGGAGGTAGTTTACAAAAAATAATTGACATTGTTTTAAGGACTTTATTAAAGCATTCTTTAACAGATATTATTTATCTTCCAGAAATCGGAAATGAATCATTCAGACCTGCAAGTTTTCAATCACCACCTGAAGCGTTGTAGAATATTGACCAGTTTATCTTCCAAACTTCTAATAATCTAAGTGTGTATTATATTTCTAGATGATGTTTTCATATGTGTGTCTGTGTGTTCATGGAGTAACCACTTGTTATGCATTGTCTCAAGTGTTGTATTAAATACTTTTTTATCCTTCCATTTGATTCTGAAAATAACAAGAAAGTCTACGTTGTGACTGTTTTTAAAAGCTACAGCACTGCAGGGGTTAAACAATCTTTCAAGTTATTGCATCTAGTTGGAGTTAGTGGAGAAGAGGTAATAATGAGAAATTATTCCAATTACCTACCCAGCCTGTAACACACGTATCACCTCTGGTTTGACACAGCCACCCTCGGTTCCCCATCACACATGGCTCCTACCCGTCATCCCTGTGTCATGTCGATATCCCTTCATCCCCAAGTCTCCACTGGGTCCCCCTTTTTTTATGCCTGACATCCCCGATACTCTTCACAACCTCCTTCCTCACATCCAATGTTTCTTATTTAATCTCTGCTTCCTTCCATTGTATCAACAACCTCCTCTTACATTCCTTCATATCCATTTATTTTCATTCACCACTGAATACTGTCACACATTTAAAGGTATCAACAACTCCTCAAGCAAACTGGTATTATCTTTATCAGCCTGGTGAATAATGTCCTTGTTTCTTTCCCTTCTTTACAGTGAATTTAATCACAATTGTGATCCTGAAATGTAAAAACTGTGATCTGACCAAATGTGTCACTTGTTACCTGGTGGCCATGTCAGTGGCGGATCTACTGGTCGTTATCCTGGACCTGATATTGAGACACATTCCGACTGTTTTTTGGGAACAGTTCATTTTCCTAAAGTCTATCCCCCTGTGTAATATCCACGCTGTCCTACTTTATGCAGCCACTGACTGTTCTGTCTGGTTCACCGTCACTTTCACCTTTGATAGATTCGTGGCAATTACTTGCCTGAAGCTGAAAATTAAATATTGCAGCGAGAAAACAGCTGCTGTGGTTCTGGGAACAGTGACTGTGCTGAGCTGTTTAAAGAACATTTTCTGGTGTTTTATATTGACAGGTCGGTATGGGCTGAAGAACACCCCCTGGTTTTGTGTTGCCAGAGCAGATATTCTGTCCTCTCCGGTCTGGGGAGCAATCGAGTTCCTCCATCACATTCTAACCCCGTGTGTCCCATTTGTCCTAATTCTGCTGCTCAATGTTCTCACCGTCAGACACATTCTACTGAGCAGCAGAGCCCGCAGGAGACTCCGGGCTCACAGCAGTGGGGAGAGACCCAGAGACCCAGAGATGGAGAGTCACAGGAAATCCATCATTTTACTGTTTGTGATCTCGGCCAATTTCAACCTGTTATGGTCAATGATAATGGTTTATTCTATATGGACCCGGATGTATGAATTGGGGCTCTTCAGTGTATGGTTAAATAAGTTTGTTCAGGAATTGGGCTTCATGCTGCAGCTCCTGAGCTGCTGCACTAACACTGGGATTTATGCTGTGACACAGAAACCGTTCAGACAGCAGCTGAAGACTGTGCTGAAATATCCCTTCACTCCAATTCTTCAATTCATTCAATGATGAAAATAACCCAAACACTGTTAATTCCCATTGGCCGGGCTGCCTGTCCATCATGGATGCCCCTCACTAATTGTACCGAGAAACGGACGATCTTAAGTCACTGTCCTCCCATTGGCCGGGCTGCCTGTCTATCATCATTATCGGCCAGTGGTTGTACTGAAATTCCAACTCGTAATATATCCACGCTCCCATTGTCAGAAACGCCTATGTGTCATTGCGATCCCTCAGGCTGATTGGAGCGAAAAAGCCACATCCAAACAGCTCTCTTCACCCATTCGCTGCACTGAACGTCCATCACCGCGATCAATCACACTGATTAGACAGGAATACCCCTACCAGAAAACAGGAGAACTACTCGCAGAGAACCGGGTCAGAGAATCTGAGGTCATATAAAAAAAGCGAGGTAGGGGTCATTAGTTAAGTCTCGGGGGCCAATTCAGGTTCAACATTGCGGGTTATGGGGGAATTAGAGAGAGAGAGAGTAAGACAAAGAGGGAGAGAGCGAGACAGAGAGCGAGAGCGAGTCAGAAACAGAGAAACAGAGGAAGAAACAGAGAGAAAGAGGGACAGCGAGAGTGAGCGAGAGAGTCAGACAGGCAAGGAGAGATGGAGAGAGAGACAGAGAGACAGACATAGCGAGAGCACAGAGAGAGTGACTGAGAAAGAGAGAGAAGTAGGTTGACTGAGTGACATAGAGAGAGAGGGAGAGAGGGAGGGACAGGCAGTGAAACAGAGGGAGTGAGTAAAAGAGACAGAAAGAAAGAATGAACGAGAAAGAGAGAGCGAGAGGGAGAGATAGTGACAGGGACAAAGAGTTTGAGAGAGGGAGATACAGAATCAGAGAGAGATAGGCGATATTGTAGGGAAGATGGAGAGGTTGGGAGAGTGCAGACAGAGACGGTAAACAGGAGAAATTAAGAGCGAGAGTGAGAGATGGATTTATAGACTCTCAGACTCCCGGATAGAGAGAGATTTTAAATTAAATTGCTGATGCTGGAATGTATGGCCCCTTCTCAATATTTGTCGTTCCCCCTCTTTATTCTCCACCCACCATATTATGAGGACGTCAACATTAATTAGGTTCAAGCCCCAACAATTCTGAGACGCCCATTAATTTTGTTGCTGTCAATATTTTTGAGAAACCCCCGATGCATAATAATTCTCAGACCCCCACATTAGTTCTGATGACCCTCTTCATTTGTGTTACTGACTTATTGAAAACATACGCACAGACAATGATGGTTCATATTTTTCACTCTGCTATTCACACCCCCGCAACACCCCCCAACTCCCCCCTCCCCACCCCCATACTTATTAGGCCCGCAATTGTCCTTCTGCCATTTGGACCCCACAAACTTCTTCATACCCTTTCAGTCCAGGACTGTCTCTCTCCCACTGACACCCCAACAGCCCGATCTATATCCACTTAGCCCAGAACTGTCCCTCAGCTATTCCATGCAAGCATAGACATGTTAAAGCACAGAAATAAGCCATGCAGTCCAATGTGTTTGTGATGGAGGAAAACATGTTACCACCAATTCTAATCCGACATTCAAGCGCGCGAAACATATCCTTTCAGGTGACATCACTTCAGGTGTTGATCCAGGTACTTTTTCAATGCATTGATCCATCACCAATCCGGGCAACGGGTTCCAAAAACCCAGCTCTCTCTGGGTGAAAAGGTTTTTTCAAATGTCAACTCTAATCGTTCTACCAATCACCGTCAATGTGTGCCCCCTGGTAATTGTCCTACCCGCTAGGGGAAACGGGAATTTCCTGTCTAAACTATCGAGGCTCCTTATGATCTTGTAAACATCAAACAGGTCACCCCTCAGCTTCATCAGTTCCAAGGGAAACCACTCTAACCTACTCAATCGGACCTCATAGCTCACAATTTTCCAGCCGTGGAAACATGCTTGTAAATCTCCTCTGAACTCTCTCCAGACCAAATATGTCCTTCCTGTAATTTGCTGGCCAGGATAATGCACAAAATTCCAGTGGTGGAATATCCAGCGTTTTTTTCACAGTTCCAAAATTAGATCCCTGCTACTGTATTCAATACCTCGTAAGATAAAAAAAAAAGCATTCCATCTGTTTTCTTTATGAACTTATCCACCTGTCCTGCCAACTTCAGGGTCTGTTGACATCCAATCCAATGCCTCTCACTTCCTCTATCCCTCTCAATATTCTCCCAGTTTATTGAATATTCCGTTGCAATTTTTGCCCTCCCCAAATGCATTACCTCAGACTTCAGCGGATTGAATTCCATTTACCACATTTCTGCCCACTCATCCAAACCATTAAAATCATCCTTCACCATCTCACTCTAGGTTTGCCCCCAAGCATTCACTGCACTCCACCCCATATCCGCTCAGTCCTGTCGATGTCTCTGTCCATTTCCCTCCCCAAAACAGGGCGACTCTTGATGGAAATGCTCTCTGAAGAGCTTTCCATCTCAGTTTTAAGTTATGGCACACGCCAGTGAGGCCCTGTATTTCATTAACCAATGATATTTGTAGAGGACTGTGGGGGTGGAGAGAGTTTGTGGAGGAATTGGAAACAATTCACAATCAGGTCTTCAGTAAAACTCAATTAAGTCAGTGTCAGCACGGTCACAGTATAGAGGAGGCTGTAAGTCAGGTGTGCACAGCAAGATCCTGCAAGTAACAATGATACATTAGCCAGGTGCACTTCCTTCTACACCCCTCCACCCTCAGAAATGTCTTAATTCCCTCCCAAAATCTGAGGTGGAGATAAAACTGCTGATTGCTTCAAAATCTACCCCCATGAAGACCTTTCACCTTTCTAATGTGTCATTCATCCTAATGCTCAGGAATTATTCAGGAATAAAAACAGGCCTATACAGGGCCACGTCACCTTTCCAAATTTAATTCCAGGCCCCCAGAAACATTCCACAATTGGTGTAATAATGTGTCTGTAAAATTGCATGGCAACAAAGATGCCGGGAAACGTGCAAGGAAAGATCCCACAGCCAGTGCCACCAGGGACATGGGCACTTTGGAGAACATGTCCCTCTCCCCACCCCCACCATATACCTTGTGTCCATTCAGCCCCTCTGTTCCATTTGTTCCTCCCTCTGCCCTTCTCTCACATTGTTAGCATCAATCTCTCTTTCTCTGTGTCTGCCTGTCTCTCTCTCTGTATGTATATATTTATATATCTCCTTCTGTCTCACTCACTGTATCTTCAATATTTCACTCCATCTCTCTTTCTCTATGTTTCCTCAATCTTTTCCCTCTCTCCCTCTGTCCCTCTCTCACACTCTCGTGCACTCTCTCCCTCTCTCCATGACACTCGCTGTCTCTCTCGCTGCATCAATTACATAGCCCTTCACTTCAAGCTCTGATTTCTCCCTCTATCCCACTCTCTCTCGCAGTTCCCATCAGTTTCTTCTCTCTGTCTTTCTGCCATTCTCTCTCCCTACCTCTCTCTCCCGCACCACACCCACCGCCACCTCCCCGCCCCCAACTCCGGCTCCACCTCTCACTCTCCTCGCTCTCAATTGCATTGGATGGAGATGCAGAACGAGAGAGAGAAAGACATTCTGGCCCTAAATAAAGTGAATTGAAGTTTCATTGAACCCTTAATCCATCGCATTATATAAGATGCCAGCATTATTTTGGAATTGTAACATCTTCATGTTTACTAATTAAATTCGAGCACTCCTGACTGTTTTACAGTCAATTAATTAACTTTCTTAAAGTGTGGTCACTGATGGAATTGAGGATATTCTTTGGGTATTTGTGCACAGCGAAATCCCATACAGCAATCCTGAGAACTGCCAGGTAAAAGTGTTTTAGATGAGAATTGATAAAGCGGCCGGGTGGGGAAATGTATTTTAAACAAAATAGCTCAGCAAGGCACCGGGATTCACCCTCTCAATATCCCAATGTTATTTCTGTAACTGCTGCTACCTTCTGGAAGACTGTGGTGAGGGTTTTTCCTCCAGAGCCTGGGTGATGGGCAGTGTCTCCACACTCGGAGACCCCCAGATCCATCTCACTCAGCTCCCTCCCCGTAGCCGCGTCACTATCCCTTCAGTATTGCTCTCTCTTGCTGTTCTCCCTCATTCTCCCCATTCTGCAGGGAAGGCTGCAGGAATGTTGGGCACAAAACAGGATCCCGCACGTACAAGGTTTTAATCACCAGAGAAATCAGTCTCAGTGATGTGAATTGAAGGGGTTAATTTTTTCCGGCATGAAAGGCAGCAAAAAAGCTGCAGTTTGAATCATTCTAACTCTATGAGCCCCAGTCACAGAAGCTGCAATAAAACCTCAGGGACAAGAAAAGGGACGATTGAAATAGAACATTCCCCTCCATCCACAAGTCACCCCCAAACGCCACAGTGGGGCTGGAACAGGCAAGTTGTAAATGGGACACACTCCTTCCACACCCAATCCTAACACCTCCCAGCCCATCCTCCTCCTACTAAACATAAAAATTAATCTAATCAATGTTTTTTTTTACCTGTATTAAAATATTACACATGGAAACACATAGCTGAGCAGAGAGACAGAGAGCGAGAGGTACAGAAGGGGCAAGGGAGAGAAATCAGAGAGACACAGAGGCAAGAAAAATGTGAACACATCAAATCCCACATGTAGCAATGAGTTGCTATTTCACAATGACTCGGGAAGCCAGTCCATTGTGCAGCCCGAGCCACTGAACCCTCCTCACTCTCACTGTGTATGTGTTCCTCCCTTTGGGCCACACATACACACCCCTTCCATTATTTCCCACAAAGGTGTAAACTCCGGCTTCAAAACGTGGATAACAATCTGATTCCTTTGAGATAATTTTTAACAATCACCAAGTGTTTTTTTTTTTGCAAATCACTATTTCTGCAAGGAATTAAGTGAAACTTTGCAGTAACTGTACACTGGAGAGCCCAGAGGACATGTCTCTCTCCAGACACCACCCTGCACTCACCATCCACTGCCTTGAAATGGCGACTGCACCTCCATATTAAACCTTTATATTCACCCCTTCTTAAAACTAAATTAAAGTGTCGCCTGTGCTTTTCATTGTGCCGCTGTGAGATCTCCTTCTCTCTGGCCAAAAGTTCTGATCTCAACTCTTGACATTGATGGTACACAACAACTTGTATATTGTTTCACTGAATGTGAAACACCTTTATTAAAACTCTAAGCAATAGCACATACTCACAATGACACCGGGTGCTTAGATATCCTGCAAACTGGGTTCTGGATCAGTTGTAAGTTCTTTCAACAGGTCTCTCTGCACAACCTAGAATGGTTGCACAAACAAATCTACTGACTGGAGAAACAACGTCCTTTAGCATTGTTTCTTTATACACCTTCCTGAATCTGGCCCTAGCTTTAGAAGGTGACCCCTTAAATCCGACCGTCCTATTAGATTATTAACCCCACCCTGACCATCCATGACCACCTCCACATGGTAATACTCTGCTCTCAGCTTTGTCCTCAGCTACATGCCAACAATGCGTGTGATCAAAGCAACATGGGGCAGGAAGAAGGACATTCACACATTCCCAAGTGGTTTTTGTCTCAACCAGTTTCTGTGGGCGAAGCGTCAGTGGCAAACTACACCTCGGGGACCTGGCCTAAAATGTTTGTATATCTGTGTCATTGTGCGTGTTTGTGTGTGAGCTTGGGTGTATCTGTGTGTGTGTGTGTGTGGTGTGTGACTGTCTGTCTATCTATCTGTCCATCCGTTTAGGTGAAACTCCCTCCAATTTATAAAGTTCAATTTGAACCTCAGCGATGTTTTCAGACAGAAACTCTTCTCCATAGCTCCATCCTTTTGCCAGTATCAGACGAGATCTGCTCATGGCACTCCAGCACAACCAGGTTGCATTCATTAATATGAAAGATATAAAAACACAGTTACATCATTAAAATGTAAGCATACAATACAATTGAAATGACGCACTGTCCTACAGTATCCACGCTTTTAGTGAATAATTTCAATCACTGAGAATTAACATCAACTTTTCTCACTCGGCACGTCGGCTTTAAACTCATTGCTCCAGCTGCCTACGTCAGAGACATAAATCATACTATATATATATATATGGCAATAATCAACTGCAGATCAAGTAAGACATGAGAGGTGATTCGAACCTAAGTGTGGAATCAATATTACTTTTCCATTCCCAAAGCATATCCTACTATCACCGCTGATTAAAGGTTTGGATTTCCTGCAGCATCTCATGAGCTGTTTGCTGTATTGTTAGTGGGATTTATCACTCTCTTCTTATAGCCTGACTAGATGTTCTGTTGTTGCGGGAATATCTTAACAAAGTCATTTCACTTATCTCTGCAGTTTTCCGTATTTGTCCCTCAGGAATTGATTTCAGTGATTTTCAGCGATAAATCTGCACCAATTCCCTCTCCCCAACCCAGCGCGTCACTGAGCAGGGTGGAGTGTTAAAATGGCAAGCGACAGGAAGGTTTGGGTCATTCTTGCGGACAGACCGCAGGAGAGACCAAACGTAAACTGGGCGACCACTTTGCAAAACACCTGCGGTCTGTCCGCAAAAATGACCCAAACCTTCCTGTCGCTTGCCATTTTAACACTCCACCCTGCTCTCTTGCCCACATGTCTGTCCTTGGCTTGCTGCATTGTTCCAGTGAAGCCCAACGCAAACTGGAGGAACAATACCTCATCTTCCGACTAGGCATTTTACAGCCTTCCGGTCTGAATATTGAATTCAACAACTTTAGGTAGTGAGCTCCCTCCCCCATCCCCACCCCCTTTCTGTTTCCCCCTTCCTTTTCTTTTTTTTCCAATAAATTATATAGATTTTCCTTTTCCCACCTATTTCCATTATTTTTAAATATTTTAAAATCTTTTATGCTCCCCCCACCCCCACTAGAGCTATACTTTGAGTGCCCTACCATCCATTCTTAATTAGCACATTCGTTTAGATAATATCACCAACTTTAACTTTAACACCTATGTGTTCTTTTGTACTATTGTTGTTGACATCTTTTGATGATCTGCTTCTATCACTGCTTGTTTGTCCCTACAACCACACCCCCACTCCACTTTTCTCTCTCTCTCTGTCTCCGTCCCCCACACACACACCTTAAACCAGCTTATATTTCAACTCTTTCTTGGACTCGAAATCAAATTCTGTCGAAGGGTCATGAGGACTCGAAACGTCAACTCTTTGCTTCTCCGCCGATGCTGCCAGACCTGCTGAGTTTTTCCAGGTAACTCTGTTTTTGTTTCTGTTTGGGAACAATAATCCTCACTCTGCAATGACCTAACAAAATATCTGAGTCTTTTACAACTTCGTGTTAGTTACAGAGTTGTGGAAGAATAAAATACATCAAAGGACAACTAAGGGTTAAACGGTTAAAATCATAGTGGAATACTACAGCACAGTTCTCTCTTGGTTCTCACAGGGACACCAGCAGCTGCCAGCTCATTGAGCAGTAAAGGAGGAAAGGAGTATCATAAACAAGCTGCCTGGAATCCTTGACGCAAAGGTGGGATGTCTGCCCCAACACAAAGGTACAGGATCAAGCAATGGTTGTTTGTGCTTTAGTATATTCACCCCCTAGCACTATAGATAAGTTCAAGCAGGGTTATCTAGTCTCTGTCTCACTTCTTATGACCAGATGGGCGCCTCCAAAGATCCTGGGTATTCATAAACTAGAACAGATCAATTGTATACTGCAAGCCGGAAACTATGATTTTCAATGTAATTAATTATTGAAGGTTAGACAGTTTTATCACCTTCAGGCTCTTTGATATGTACAACTTTTACCAAAACTATGTGTGTACTCTGATGCTCCTTCAGAGTGTCAGCTATAACTCTGATGCTTCTTCAGAGTGTCAGCTATAACTATGTGTGTACTCTGATGCTTCTTCAGAGTGTCAGCTACAACTATGTGTGTACTCTGATGCTTCTTCAGAGTGTCAGCTATAACTCTGTGTGTACTCTGATGCTTCTTCAGAGTGTCAGCTATAACTCTGTGTGTACTCTGATGCTTCTTCAGAGTGTCAGCTATAACTCTGTGTGTACTCTGATGCTTCTTCAGAGTGTCAGCTATAACTATGTGTGTACTCTGATGCTTCTTCAGAGTGTCAGCTATAACTATGTGTGTACTCTGATGCTTCTTCAGAGTGTCAGCTAGCTCCACCGTAAGCTGCTGGGCTCTCTGTGATTTCACGATTTTAATAAAAGACTTCCAAGACAAAACTCCTGGGACTGAGCGTTCACTCTGATTTCTGCGACAAGAGTAAAGCCCATTCTGAACAGTTCAGTCACATGGTGATTCACCAGATGCAGCTTTGACTTGTTACTTAGTAAAACTCCATTCATACAGTCTATTCAATGACTCACAGGGAAGTTATAACATCGAGTATTTAGAGAAAGACATAGGAACATCAGTAATACAATAAAATAATGCCTGATCTGGTAGTATCTCAACTCCACTTCCTCTCTGCTGTCATAACCCGTGAATCGCTTGCATGACAAAAATCTCTTTCACTCAGCTTTGACCAAATTCAATGTTCAAACCCCCAGTGCTTTTTAGGGAACACTGCTGGAGCAATTATAAATATATGTTATCTTCGCCTCTGTCTAACAATTGATATTTCTTATTTCAAAACTATATCCACTGGTTGCAGTCTCCCCCTGCAGGGAAAACAACCCCTGTGAGGCCACTATTTCAAGTCCCCTCAGGATGATTTATGATTCAATGAGATCACCTTTAATCCTCCTTAACTCCATTGAGTATACGTCCAATCTGTTCAATCCTTCTTCAAAAGATGAACCCTTCATCTCAGGAATGAGTCATGTCAAGCTCTCTGATCTGCTTCTACAGAAATTAAAACGCTTCTTTCTTCTCCATAAATATTCGGAAATTGCACACAGAACTCCAGTGCCCACAGTTCCTACCAAGGCTTGTAAATCTACACTAAAGCTTTCCTCCATTTATATTCCATTCCTATTTATATTCCATATTGCAATATACTTGAATGCTCAATTTCCCATGGGAAGGCAAAGGCGAACTTTATAAAGAATCAGACCCCCTCTACACTGCCTTCCTTGTTGGAAGGAGGGTCATTTATAAAGCAGCTGCATGTGTTTGGGCTGAGGACAAAATCCAGAGAAACTGCAGCAGTTATGTCCTGGAGTTAATTTGACTGCCCTCCAACAACTACAGCCAGCTTCGTTTATGCTAGGTATTGCTACACCCAGTGCGCAGTTTTCACCCGATTCCCATTGACTCCAATTTTGATACCATGGACAAATGCGCCCTGGATGTGAAGGGTAATAATGCTCACCTCTCCACTGGAGCTCAGCTATTTTTCCAAAGATTGAACCCGGACTTCGTGAGATCATGGCGGAACCCAGCGAGGCATCAGGGAACAGTTTTTTGCTAAGCAGGTGCCAAGTAGTTGGATATTTACTTTGTTTGAACCCAATGCTGCACCTGCGCTGGAAGTGTTCATGGGGTCTGTTTCGAGGGACATTTACCCTATCTAACCCTGTGCTGGACCTGCCCTGATAGTGTTTGATGCAGCCTATGTAGAGGGAGATTTGTTCTGTGCCTAACATTTGTTCTGCAGCTTCCCTGGGAATAATTCGTGGGAACCGTGTAGAGTGAAGTGTACTCACTACCTAACCATTGTAGATCCAATCCTGGCATTGTTTAATTTGACAGAAGATGGAACTTCACACTCGATCTAACCACAAGCTGCATCTGAACTGGAAGAGTATATACTTATAGAATCACAGAATATTTATGGCTCAGAAGGAGGCCTCTTGTCCAATTGTGTCTGTGCAGGCTGATAAACCAGCAAGAAATCCGAATCCCACCTTCTAGAATCTGGTCTGTAGTCCTGCAGGTTACATGTGCTCTGGCATTATCTGTGTGTCCCTGGAGAGAACCTTGGGATTAGCTGTGTGTCCCAAGGGGGTGCTCTGGGATTAGCTGTGTGTCCCTGGGGAGTGCTATGGGATTAGCTGTGTGTCCCTGGGGGGTGCTCTGGGATTAGCTGTGTGTCCCTGGGGAGTGCTCTGGGATTAGCTGTGTGTCCCTGGGGAATGTGTGTGGTATTGCTGTGTGTCCCTGGGGAGTTAGTACAGTATTGCTATGTGTCCCTGGGAAGTGTGTGCAGTATTGCTGTGTGTCCCTGGGGAGTGTGTGCAGTATTGCTGTGTGTCCCTGGGGAGTGTGTGCAGTATCGCTGTGTGTCCCTGGGGAGTGTGTGCAGTATTGCTGTGTGTCCCTAGGGAGTGTGTGGAGTATTGCTATGTGTCCCTGGGGAGTGTATGCAGTATTGCTGTGTGTCCGTCGGGAGTGTGTGGAGTATTGCTATTTGTCGCTGGGGAGTGTGTGCTGTTTTGCTGTGTGTCCGTCGGGAGTGTGTGGATTATTGCTATGTGTCCCTGGGGAGTGTGTGGAGTATTGCTGTGTGTCCCTGGGGAGTGTGTGGATTATTGCTGTGTGTCCCTGTGGAGTGTGTGCAGTATCGCTGTGTGTCCCTGTGGAGTGTGGGCAGTATCGCTGTGTGTCCCTGTGGAGTGTGTGCAGTATTGATGTGTGTCCCTGGGGAGTGTGTCAGGATTTGCTGTGTGTCCCTGGGGAGTGTGGGCAGTATCGCTGTGTGTCCCTGTGGAGTGTGTGCAGTATTGCTGTGTGTCCCTAGGGAGTGTGTCAGGATTTGCTGTGTGTCCCTAGGGAGTGTGTTGGGATTTGCTGTGTGTCTCTAGGGATTTTGTCAGGATTTGCTGTGTGTCCCTAGGGGGCGTGTCAGGATTTGCTGTGTGTCCCTAGAGAGTGTGTCGGGATTTGTTGCTGTTCCCTGTGGTGTGTGTGGCATGATTTCTTATGTGTCACTGGGGTTGTTTATGTATTTGCTGAAGTTCCCTGGGGAATATATTTTGAATTTCCAGGATGCCCCTGGCGAGTGTCTCCATGTTTCCCGGAGGACCCTGGGGAGTTGGTATTTCCTTTTGTTCTCTCCGGAGTGTCTCCGTATTTCCTGTGTGACACTGGAGAGGCTGTCTGTATTTCCTGGGGGAATTTGGGAAGCTTGTCGATATTTCATGTGTGTCACTGGGGACTGTGTTGGGTGTCCGGAATTCCTCTGAACTCCTGTGGGGTGAATCCATATTTCCTTTGGGGGAGGGGCGAACGGTTGTGGGTTCCTGTGGAATTTGTCCACATTTGCAGCTTGTCCCTGGGGAATGCGTAGGAATTCGCTTTGGACTCAGTGGAGTATTTGGGATTTGCAGCAGTCCCTGCGGAGTATGTCAGGATTTGCAGGCCGTTCCTGTGGAGTGTGTCGGGATTTGCTGGACTCCCTGGTCAGTCTGTCTTTATTTACTGCCTAACCCTGGGGACTGAGTCGGGATTCTGCAGATGATTGAAAGATGACATCAGCTTTTCTATCAATTGAAACTCTCTCGGTAATAACCTGTTCACTGAAGCTCAGCTGGGTTCTGCCAGCGCCATTCAGCTCCTGAAGCCATTATACCCCTGGTTTAAATGTGGTTACAAGCGGTGAACTCAGAATGTGAGGTGAGAGGCATGTGCCAGGGCATCAGGACAGCCTTTTACTGAATATGGAATGAAGTCGCACTGGCAACTCCAGAGTCAATGGAATCAGAGGGAATAATATGCACTGGTTTGAGTCATACCTAACACAATGGAATATGGTTGTGGTTGTTGGGGTCAATCATCTCAGTCCCAGGTCTTATCTGCAGTTGTTCCTCACGTTAGTGTCCTGGACCCAAACATCTTCTGTTGGTTCTTCAGTGCCCTTCCCTCCATTATGATGGCAGAAGTGAGGATGTTCGCTAATTGCTCAACTTTCTACAGCAATTGGGGTCCCACAGATACTGACACAGTCCGTGCTGATATGCAGCAAGACCTGAACAACATTCAAGGTTGGACTGATAATTGACAGGTAATGCTCATTCCACACAATTTCAAAGCAAACCACCATCTCCAAAAAGGGAAAATTCAACTCTTTCCTGCTGACATTTAATGAAAATACAATCAGTGAACCCAGCACCCTCACCATCCTGAGTGTAACCATTGACCTGGAAATGAACTGGACCAGCCATATAAATATTGTGGCTGAATGTGCAGGACAGAGGCTGGGAATTCTGCAGAGAGTTACTCACCTTTATCAAACACTCCCAGCTCAGGTACAGCAAAGGGTCAGATTCAGAGTAATGCTCACTCTACACTGTCCAGAACTGACAATCTCAAGTACATTATGGTCTTCATGAGGGAGTACAGTTCCCTCTACACTTCCTTCTAGATAGGCCCATGGCGCACTCTCAGTACAGTGCAATAACTAGTTTAGTTTCTTATTTTATTCCTCCATGGGATATGGGCTTCGCTGGCTGGGTCAGCATTTCTTACCCATCCCTAGTTGCCCGTGAGAAGTTGGTGGTGAGCTGCCTTCTTGAAACACTGCAGTCCTGGTGGTGTTGGTGCATCTACAGTGCTGCTAGGGAGGGAGTTCCAGGATTTTGACACAGTGCCAGTAAAGAACGGTGATATTTTTGCAAATCTTATTGGTGAGTGACTTGGAGGGGAACTTCCAGGTGGAGGTGTTCCCACCTTACAGCTATCATTGTCCTTCTAGATGGGAGTGGCCATGGGGTTTGGAATGTGTTGTCGAAGCTGCCTTGTTGAAATCCTGCAGTGCATCTTGTACATGGCACACACTGCTGCTAATGTGTGCTGGTGGTGGAGGGAGTGAATGTTTGTGGTTTTAAAGCCAGTCAAGTGGGTTGATTTCTCCAACTTCTTGATTGTTGTGTGAACCGCACTCATTCACTTAAGTGGGGAGTGTTCCATCGCACTCCTGACGTGCCTTGTAGATTGTGGATCGGCTTTTGGGGAGTCAGGAGGTCAGCAGAGTTGTTAGCCTCTGACCTGCTCCTTTAGCCACGGTATTTATATGGCTAGCCAGATCAGTTAAATAACTTAGCTCATGTATGAGCTTGAAATATTTTGTTGTGTTTAATAAACGTTTAATTTAGTCCTTTTTTTACATTCCTAAAGTTGTCAGTGGAATATTCAATTCTGAATTTAGTGCACACATCTTATCGTGACAATTAAACATTTGCAAAACCATTGCGATAGTGTGGCCACTGTTCCCTTGTGGAACACGCCAAGCACACATCACCTGCGATGTTATAGCACAAGCATCTGGCAATGGCTGTCTCCAACAAGAGAGAATATATCCATCATCCCTTGACATTCAATGGCATAATAAGCACAAAATCCCCAAATTACAACATCCTAGGGTTACCAATGACTAGAAGCTGAACTGGAACAACAATACAACTTCTGTGGCTAGAGGATCAGGTCAGGGGCCAGGAATCAAGTGGTGAGTAACTCATTTCCTATCTCATCTAAGACTGTCCACCATTAACAAGGCGCAAGTCAAGAGTGTGATAGAACACTCCGCGTGTGCTTGGATGAGTGCAGATCCAACAACACTCATGTAGCTCGAAACCTTCCAGGATAAAAGCAGCTGGATTGATTGGAATCCCATCCCCAAACATTCACTCCCTCCACCATCGATGCACATTAGCAGCAGCGTGTAACAACTACTAGTTGCAGTGCTGGCATTCACCAAGGCTGCTTAAACCTATGACTGCCACAACCTGGAAAGGCAAGTGAAACAGTTAGGAGGAAACACCAACACTTGGATGTGTCCCTACAAGTCACTCACCATCCTGAATTCTATATCGAATAACGTGCTGTTCTGTCCTGAGAGTGTTTGATTGGAACAGTGTAGAGGGAGTTTTACCTTGATTCTAACCCCACGCTGTACCTGTCCTGGGAAAGATTGTTTGGGGCATTGCAGAAGGGGCTTTACTCTCTCTCTAAACCAATGCTGTTCTGTCCTGAAAGTGTTTGATGGGGACAGTGTAGAGGGAGTTTTAGTTTCATTGTAACCTCGCGCTGTTCCTGTCCTGGGAATGTTGGTTTGGGGCATTGCAGAAGGGGCTTTACTCTCTATCTGTCCCGGTGGTGTATCTGACATGGGAGTGTTTGATGAGGACAGTGTAGAGAGAGCGTTCCTCTGTATATAATTCGATGTTGTAACTAAGCTGGGAGTGTTTTCTGGGAACAGTGTAGGTGGAGATTCTCTCTGCTTCTGACTCCATGATGTGCTTGCCATGTGACTATTGTTGGAACAGATAAAACTGAGCTTTATTCGGTACCGAATCCATTCAGATCCTACGCTGCCATTGGTTAATGAGACAGTGTAGATGGCAATTTATTATAAAACTATCCACAAGCTGTACCTGAATTGGCAGTGTTTGGAGTTATAGAAACATAGAAAGTTTGAAGCACAGAAAGATGCTACTTGTCCTATCGCACCTGTCCCGGCCAATAACCAAGCAACCAAGCCTTATCCGTAGCCTGCAGGTTATGGCTCTGGAGATGAATATGAAAATGAGAGTAAATCACTATCCATCCCTCTGTTGCAGATGTCTTGAGAATCCTTGATTTGCACATTTGTCATGTGCCTCACTGAGCTCAGTCATCTGGTCACTTCCCCTGCAAATACTTCACCCACCTCGATAATATTGTGACTACCCATCCTGGAACATCACTGACCTGACCATGATTCTGAATATCAAACAGAAACAACACTTACCATGTTCTTATTGTCACTGCCCGACAGGTGCATATAACCATAGAAACATAGAAGTAGGAGTAGGACAATCGGCACCTCGAGTCTGCTCGATCATTTATTACGGTAATGGCTGATCATCCAACTCAATAGCCTGCTTCCGATATCTCTACATATCCTTTGATCCCTTTCACCCCAAGAGCTATATCTAACATTTTCCTGAAAACATACAGTGTTTTGGCCTCAAATATTTTCTGTAGTAGCCAAATCCACAGGCTCACCACTCTCTGGGTGAAGAAATGTCTCCTCATCTCAGTCTTAAATGGTCTAGCCTGCATCCTCAGACTGTGACCTGTGATTTATGACTCCCCCACCTTCAGGAACATCGTTCCTGCACTTACCCTGTCTTTGCCTGTTATAATTTTATTGGTTTCTATGAGATCCCCCATTCATTCTTCTAAACTCCAGTGAAAATAATCATATCCAACTCAATCTCTCCTCATCTGTCAGTACTGCCATCCCAAGAAAGAGTCTGGTAAACCTTTGCTGCACTCCCTCTTTAACAAGAACATCCTTCCTTAGTGAAGTAGAACAACACTGCACAAAATATTCCATGTGTTGTCTCACCAAGGCCCTGTATAACTGCAGTAGGGCTTCCGTGCTCCTGTACTCGAAACTTCTCGTTATGAAGAACAACATTTATTTTGCCTTCTTTACCACCTGCTGTACCTGCATGTTCACCTTCAGTGACTGGTTTACGAGAGCAACCCGGGCTCATTGCATACTCGCCTCACTCAATTTATAGCCATTCAGATAATAATCGGCCATCCTGTTTTTGCTACTAACATGGATAACCTCATATTTATCCACATTATACTGCATCCACCATGCATTTTCTCTAGTCAGTCAGCTTATCCAAATCACACTGAAACATCTCTGCATCCTCCTCACAGCTCGCTCTCCTACACAGCTTTGTGTCGTCTGCAACTTTAGAAATGTTACATTTAGTTACCCCATTTAAATTATTGACATACATTTTGAAGAGCTGAGCTCCCAACATCTATCACTGCAGTACCCCACTAATCACTTCTTGCCATTCGCATTAAATCCCGTTTATTCCTACTCATCATTTCCTGTCTGCCAACCAGTTTTCTACCCACCTCAATACACTGTCCCCAAACCCATTCGCTTTCATTTTACTCGCTATTCTCGTTTGTGGGACTTTGTTCGAATTCTTCTGAAAGTCCAAATAAACCACATCCACTGGCTCCCCCTTCATCAACTCTACTCATTACATTCTCGACAAATTCCAGTCGATTTGTCAAGCATGAGTTCCTTTTCATAAATCCATGCTCACTCTGTACAATTCTGCCAATGTTTTCCATTTTCTCAGCTATTGAATCTTTTATAAAGGACTGTAGAACTTTCACGACTACTGACTGACTTTAACAGAGTTGAGAGTCAGACAATAAAAATAGCCCATGTTCCAGTGCTGATATTGTCGGCATTGGAGTGCTGCTCTGGGCTGCAGGAGATTGCTTAAGTTGGAGTTTGGTGAGTACATGACTTATTAAGTCTGAACTCCACCACCCAACCTGATGCATCAATTACATCAGTCTTTTTCACACCACACATCTAGGTACATTACTTACCTCACTTTTATTGACACTACTGCACAGCTACTTCACTGAACTCAACTTTATTACCACCATCCATCCAATTAGATCACTGACCTCTCTCTCATTGTCACTTTTAATCCAGTTACATCACTGACGTCACTTTTATTGTCACTATACATCCAGATTGATCACTGACCTCAATTTTATTGTCAGTACCCATCCAGTTAGATAGCTGATCTAATTCTTATTGTCACTATCCATTCAGTTACATCACGGGCCTGAATCTCATTGTCACTATCTGTCCAGTTCGATCAATTACTTACTCTTTTTGTCACTTTCCGTTCAGTTTGATCACTGACTTCACACTTGCTGACACTATCCATCCACATGGTTTGCTGACCATCTCTCTCACTGTATCTTATTGTGTGTGTTAGCAATCAGGTGCAGCAAGTATTTGAAAAGGCAAATTGTATTTCTGCTTGTTTTCCTAGTTGGTTCAAGTTTTAAAATAGTGAAGTCTTTTTAAAATGGTACATGGTGTAGACGAGGCTGCACTTGGAGTACTGAGAACACATTTTGACTCCAGTATTTAAGAAAAGATAGATTGGCATTGAAGGAAGTTCCACAGGGAATCACTAGATTAATTCCTGGTTTAATGGGGTTGACTTAACAAGAAAGGATAAACAGGCTCGGTCTTTATTCATTATAGTATAAAAAAAATGAACGGTGATCATATTGAAACATACACGATTCTGGGGGGGTCTGACAGGATAGATGTTGAGATGTTTCCACGAGTGGGAGAATCTCAAACTAGGGGACATAGATAAAGAAAAAAGGAAACAAGTTTAGCACGGAGATGCGAATAAAGTGCTTCTCTTAGGGGTAATTGCCTACAAACAGCAATTACATTACCATCTGTTGGGGTTGTTTTAGTGCAGAAAAGTTTTGGAATGAAAATAACTGTGGGGCCCGAGATCAGGCACATGAAAAATGAGAGGTTTGTGTGCTTTTCAAATGGAAGTATCAGTGATAGACAAAGAAGCGGGAATGTTTTCTATTTTACCCAAGGGTGTTCTTGGGTGCAGGGTGTGGAAATGTGAAAGATTTTGAACATGAACGGGAATTATTTCATGTGCACAGGGCTGCATAAGTAAACTGTTAAAAGTTTAAGTGATGCAGGGGCTACTCAATCCCTAATTTTGAGGGATGGTGATGTTTGTTGTTCCGAGGGAGTATTGCAGGAGCAAATGATAATAGTTGGGGTTGATGGAGATGCGAAGCCTATTCCCTCTTGGAAGTTAAATTTAAAGCGTAAGTGGAAAGCTGTTGAGCTGATTATTGGAGTGGTTGAAAAAAAGCATGTTGCACGTTTCCAGTTTATTTTGGGTAAAGAAATAATTGCGTCACATAAGCAAGTGATGCCTATGGAAGTTGAACAGCCGTAAATGTGCTTCAACAGATATGCTGCAGAAGGAGCATCCTGGATTGTTTCTAGATTGTGGGATAAGAAAACCACAGGCTCACAGGTTGAAACAGGAACAACAGGAAGTTATGCAGCAGGGAGAAGGTTCTAATGTCAAATTATCTGACACCATTTTTAGTAAGATTGTTCACAAAGAGACAATGGAGGAGGATGCTGTCGAGGTATTTACCTCAAGGCTAGTGCACGTGTTGCATAGAAATGGTTTGCAAATGAAAGAGTTATATCAGACCGCGTACACAAGAACAGAGGCAGAATGTATTAGCGACTGTTATTACCTGGTGTGTAATTATTTCATTAGAAAATGGTGACTTTTCCATGCTTCAGGAAAAGAAACCTGTAAGGAAGGGCATCAAATTATAATACCACCTGCATCTAGAAATGTTATCTGGAGAATTACAATGGGTGGTTATTTAGGAATTGTGAAAGTGCCAAATCCTATATATTGCTCTGGATTGCATATATATGTATTTAAGTTCTGTAGATCATGTTGCATCTGTGAAGTGATAGATAAAAGATAAAAAATAAATAATCCAACAAATTTAGTTCTAATTCAGGCATTTGAGGGACTGTGCAGAGTTGAAACATGAGGATATATCTCATGTTAAAACGTCGCTGAATAGATGGTCTGACAGGGAGATGGGTTTCAGTTTCCTGCTGCATTGGAAACTATTTGTGGAGAGGTGGGACCTGTACAAACTGTAATGGTTATACTTGCACTGGACCGGGACTGATGTCCAAGGTGGATCGTTTGCTAGATTGGTTGGGAAGGGCTTATGCTAAAATGACAGGGGGATGGCAACCTATTCAAGAAATCAGAGGAAGGGGAATCAAGGAAAATAGCAATAGACAGAAAGCAGAATAAGATTAAGTGATAGGCAGAGAAATCAAGTGCAAGAATCAAATAGGGGCCTCAATGAAAAATAGTGGGAGCGGGACAATTAATGTTAACAAGACAATCCTAAATGCTTTGTGCCTTAACACAAGCAACACTTGCATAACGTAGATGAATCAAACCCGCAAATAGATGTAAACGGGTATGATATAATTGGGATTAAAGAGACATGGCTGCAGGGTCACCTGGGGTGGCAACTGAACATTCAGCGGTATTCAACATTTAGGAAGGACATACAAAAAGGAAAAGGTGGTAGAGTTGAATTGCTATTTAATGAGGAAATTAACGCAATATTGAGGAAAGCTTTTAGCTCCGACGATGTGGAATCTGTATGGTTAGAGCTGAGAAACACTAAGGGGCAAAACACCGTTAGTGGGGGTTGTATATAGATACCCAAACTGTAGTGGTGATGTTGGGAATGGCATTAAACAGGAAATTAGAGACGCATGTAATCAAGGGACATCTGTAATTATGGGTTACTTTAACATGCCTTCAGATTGTGCAAATCAAATTAGTAACAATACCATGGAGGAGGAATTCCTGGCGTGTTTATGGGATGCTTTTCTGGACCAATACATTGAGGAAGCAAAGAGAGAACAGGCCATCCTCGAATGTGTATTGTGTAATGAAAAAGGGATAACTGGCAATGTAGTTGTGTGAGGCCCCTTGGGGATGAGCGACCTGAATCTTAATAAAGGAAACTACGCTGGTATAAGGCGCGACTTGTCTTTGATGGATTACGAAACGTTACTTAAATGGATGACAGTGGAAAGGCAATGGCAAACATTCACAGAGCGCATGGGTGAACTGCAACAATTGTTTATTCCTGCCTGGTGCAAAAGTAAAACAGGAAAGTTGGCCAAACCCTGGCTTACAAGGAAAATGGAGATAATATTAGATGGAAGGAAGAGGCTTTTAAATTGGCCAGAGAAACAACAGACATGAGGATTGGAAGCAGTTTACAATTCTGCAAAGGAGGACAAAGGGATTGAATAAGTAGAGGAAAATAGAGTGTGAGAGAAAGTTTCCAGTGAACATAAAAAAACTGACTGTACAAGTTTCTATAGGGATGTGAAGAGATAAAGATTGTTGAAGACAAATGTAGGTCCCTTACAGTCGGAAACAGCGGAATTTATGTTGGGGAACAAAGAAATGGCTGACCAACTAAGTACCTAATTACTTATTTATATCTTCACAAAGGAGGACACTAATAACATCCCAGAAGGGTTGGGGAACAGAGGTTTGAGTGAGAGGTAGGATCGTAGGGAAATGGTATTGGGGAAATTGATGGGATTGAAGGTCGTTATATCCCTGAGCATGATAATCTACATCCCAGAGTAATTAAGGAAGTGGCCCCAGAAATAGCTAATGCATTGGTCATCATCTTCCGACGATCCTCTAGACTCTGGAACAGTTCCTACAGTTTGGAGGGGAGCTAATGTAACCCCACTATTTAAAAAGGGACACAGATAGAAAACAGGGAATTATAGACCAGTCAGCCTGACTTTGGTACTGGGGAAAATTCTAGAGTCGATTAGAAATGATTTATTAGCTGAGCACGTGAAAGCAGTGACAGAATCAGCATGGGTTTATGGAAGGGAAATAATGCTTGACAAATCTACTCGAATTTTTCGGGGATGTAACTAGGAGAGTTGCTGAGTGGGAACCAGTGCATGTGATTACTTGGACTTTCAGAAGGCTTTCAACAATGCACCACGTAAGACATTGGCGCGTAAAATTAAAGCGCATGGGATTGGGGGCAATGTTTTGAGAAGGCTGAAAAACTGATTGTCAGGCAGAAAACAAGGAGTAGGAATAAACGGGTCTTTTTTTTCCGAATGTTAGGCAGTGGGGTACTGCAGGACTCAGTGCTGGGACCCATTATTAACAACATTTATTAACCATTTAGATGAGAGAATTAAATGTGATTTCTCCATATTTCCATGTTACACAAAGCTGGGTGGGAGGGTGAGCTGTGAGTAGGATAGAGAGATAATTCAGTGTGATTTTTGATAAGCTGTGTGAGTGGTCAAATGCATGGCAGATGCAGTATAATGTGGATAGATGTGAGGTTATCCATTTTGGTAGCTAAAACAGTAGGGCAGATTATTAAATGAATGGCAATGAATTGAAAGAGGGAAATGTGCACTGGGACCAGGGTGTCCTTGTATACCAGTCCCTGAAGGTAAGCATGCAGGTGCAGTAGGGGGTAAAGAAAGCAAATTGCATTTTGTCATTCATAGCTAGTGGATTTGAGTACAGCAACAGAGACGTCTTGCTGCAATTGTACAGGTCCTTGGTGAGGCCACAACTGCAATATTGTGTGCAGTTTTGGTCTCCTTATCTGCGGAATGTGTACTTGTTATAGAGTGAGTGCAACGAAGGTTTACCCGACTGCTTCCTGGGATGTCAGTACTGAGATATGCGAAGAGATTGAGTCGATTAGCATTACATTCGCTGGAGCTCAGCAGAATGAGGGGAGATTTCATGGAAACCTATACAATTCTAACAAAACTAGACAGTGGAGATGCAAGAAACATGTTCCCGATTGTGGAGAATCCAGAACGAGGGATTACAGCCTGAGAATAATGGGTAGGCAATTTAGGACTGAGATGATGAAAAATTTCTTCACCCAGAAAGTAGTGAGCCTATGGAATTCATTACCACAGAAAGTAGTTGAGGCCAAAAATTGGCAAGTTTTCAAGAATGAGTTAGGTATAGCTCTTGGGGCTAAAGGAATCAAATTGTATGGGGAGAAAGTAGGATCAGGCTATTGAGTTGAATGATCAGCCATGAACATAATGAATGGTGGAGCAGGCTATAAGGGCTGAATGGCCTACTCCTGCTGCAAGTTTCTATGTTTCCATGGTTACTATGATTTTTTACTAGGTTCGTGATTGATTGTGTCGGAACAATCCCTAAGGAAAAAATCGGAAATCCGTGCTTACTGACAAAAATGGAGCAGTCTTCAAGGCTTACTGAAGTGATACCTTTGAAAAACATTCCCACAAGGAGAATTGTGGAGGATTATTTTTATGACAATGTATGGTTTGCCAAAGGAAGTGTTCCTGATGAAGCAAATGGTCCTACCATCAAATTGAAATTTAAGAGAATGTATGAGGAATCCGAAAGCGCCTGGATCACCATTCCCTCCAGAGCCAGCCATCCTGCACTGAGCAGCCCTCCAGACTGATGGCAATTGGACATTTGCACCAAATCTTTGAACGATATATTGTGGGTCTGTTGGCAGTACAGTGAAAGCTCATTGGGTACCTTGACACCCAACACTCCATCAACATAATATGCCTGTGGCACATCACTATTGCATCACAGATAAAAACTTACTGTGCTACTCCTGCCTCGCTAAGCATGGCCACTAAGCCCTTGTGTGATCAGACATCGCTAATGCAGCTGCTGTTTCATCACCACCATTCTGTGACACAATTCGTGATGACACTTTCCATATCGTAAACACATTCCTCCAAGTGCCAACTGGGAAAAGAAAGTTCTGTCAGCTCTCCCTCACTCAGACACCAAAGAGGGGACTTCAACATACTTACTGGGATAACTGAGCCCAAACATTGATGGTGAACTGCTCTTCAGTGCGCCTCCAGAAACATTATCACATTGTTACATGACCCCAAGCAGCAGGGATGTTCCAGTTAGCTAGATGGATCCAGATATAATCACCTGTCCTGTGCTGGCTCCATTCCCTTGATGGTCACACAAACCAGCACAGTGCCCAGTCCTGGATCATTTCTGACATGGACAACACAGGCCATCGCTCATCCACATTGGTCCTTGCTTTCTAGTCATCAGGAATGCAATGAAGATGCAATGGGATGTATGGAAACTGTCAAAAATTCACCGAGGCCTTGAACTGCATTCGAGTTATAAGAACTTCTTGGTTGTGCTTGGCTTAATCCATTCTGCACAAAAATGATAATCTCAGTCACAGTTCCAAAAATCATTTTCATACCAGACCCTGAAAAAATATCTCCCACTGGCAGCCATCCATCGATCGATTTCACTACCTTCCGTGTGCTTTAATACATTTGAGAATTTGTTCTCCAACGCACATCTTCAGAAGAAGAACGATGCTTAATATTGAACAAGCTGGTTTCCGTAAGGGGTGAAGTGCATGTGATCAAGTCTGTCACTTACGTCCTACATGGGAAATTGCTTCCAAAGGACAAGGGGTCGTGCTGCTGGACCTCACAGATGGCAAGGAGAGGGGTTGGCATCCTGGCCTATCCTAAAACTGTCCAAAATGCTTCCAAATTGGATGAAGGCAGTTGTTGAAATGTTCCTTCGCAAACAGAAGATTTCCAGTCCTGTTTTCTCTGCTGCTGGTATCTGTTGTTGGACCCAAGCCCCATCCTTCTGCACCCTGTAGCATTTCATTGATAAAAATGATACAAATTTGAGGACTACTTCAGCACATGGGAACTTGAATTCCTATCAACCTCTATCCAGTGTATGGCATCTCCATAATGTTAGTGCCAAAATAAATCTGCCAATATAAGTGGATAGTCAGAGGCTAAGGTATGATCCCAACACAACATAATTGGGTGTGAATCTAGACAGGAGTCTGCCCTCTCAGGATCATCTGGAGAAAAGAGCAGCAATGTTCCAAACCAGAAACAATATATTAATAAATCTTTTTGAAACTAGGTTGGGTCCTGCTGCTACAACACTCTGGGCCTCAGCACTTGCCCCATTATACTCCAAAGCAAAGTACTGTGAAACTGTGTTGAACAACGCATCACACACACATCTTGTTGGAACTCAGTTGAATGCAATAATGCGCATCATAACTGCAACTCTCCATTCAACAACCCTCCTCTGGCTCCTTGTTCTTGCAAGTATTATTCTTACACACATCAGCAGACAGATGAAAACCCACAAGCTAGTTGAAAACATTCACGATGCACCACAATTTCCACTGTACAATGTTATATTCAAACCACCTATTTCCAGCCTTCCATCTCGGGGCCCCATATGGAGTAATCTCCCTCTGCAAGGTTTCCCTTTTAAGGCATCCTTTGGGCTATGGACTGGGAAATATGGGAGGTTATGAATAAGATGTTTGTGACGAACTCCAGCTCATCGAATGGCAGGCTTTGATCTATCACGGTGGGGTGGCCATGGCTAAGCATATGTGTGACAAGCAGGGTTCCCTTTGCAGCAAATCTCCTCAGGCCATGCCTCAGTTATAACCCCCTTATGCACTTCTGGAGGGACACAAATAGTCATGCACATTACTGAGGAAAGTCCCCTCTTCAGGCGAAGATGTGACTCAACACTTAATATTCTCCTAATGGGAGCTGATCGCTTGGCTCCAGGGATTTGGATTCGCTGGACAATAAGAAAAAAAATCCAAGTGTCTATTGTGTGTGTGTGTGCACGTGTGTAGCATTATTTTTCTAACAGAGACAGAAAGCACTAGAAAACAAAAAACATGTCTGGCAGCATCTGTGAAGAGAGACAGATTTATCGTGTCAACTCTCTCTGACTCTACATCAGGGCTTTATTTTTGCTAATGTTTGTTTACACATATTTGTGCAAATAAACGCGTGTTTATTGTTTATGCTCAAGTGTACAAAATGAGGTGCTTGTTGATTTTGTGCATGTGTTTACATAACTACTTATTTGTTGCTATACAGACTTAGCAGTGACATTGAGCAACAATTATTAGGATCATAACAAGCACCTGTGTAGCTCCATCACGGGGAGAAAGCAATGGTCTCTTGTTTGGCTTCTGAGTTTTCCAAAATCTAAACCTGCTAATTATCCCCGGAAAATTTAATTTTTGGCTAACAGCATTACGTGGGTATCAGTGTCTTGCTGCTGAGTTCCTGCTCCCTCACTGCTGGCATGATGTCTGTTCATCGATCTTGATTCTCTGTTTGCATTGCTATTTACCACTTGGATATTTTCAAAGTCTTGCTGCAGTTGGACATGGACTGCTTCAATATTGGACGATTCATGATTAGTGCTGAACTGTCCAATCATGAGCGAGAATTTTCACTTCTCACAGAATCACAGTGCAGAAGAGGCCCTTCAGCCCATCGAGTCTGCACTAACATGTGAGAAAGACCTGATCTACCGAACTAATTCCAATTACCTGCACTTGACCCATAGCTTTGAATGTTTGACATGTCAAGTGCTCATCCAGGTACTTTTTAAAGGATATGAGGCAACCTGCCTCCACCACCCTCCCAGGCAGCTCATTCCAGACCTTCACCACACTGGGTAAAAATGATTTTCCTCATATCTCCCCTAAACCTTCTGCCCTTCACCTTGAACGTCTACTAAGGGGAACAGCTGCACACTATCCACCCTGTTCCTGCCCCTAATATTCTTGAACATCTCGATCAGTTCTTCCCTGCTCCAACGGAACAACACAAGTTTTTACAACCTGTCTTCGAACCTGAAATGTTTCATCGCAGGCAAACTCCTGGTGAATCTCTTCTGCGAACCCTCCAGTGAAATCACATCCTTCCTGTAATGTGTTGACCAGAACTGCCAAAGAAATACTCCAGCTGTGGCCTCACCAGGCCTCTATACAACTCCAACATGCCATCCCTGTTTTTGTCATCGAAGCCTTGATTGAAACATCTAAGTGTCCCATATTCCTTTTTCACCACCCCACTAACATCCCCCTCCACCTTCAGAGACCTATGGACACACTCGCCAATTTCCCTTTGTTCCTCAGAACATCTGCGAGTAATGACGGTCATTGACTACTTCATTGTTAAATTGCTCCTTCCAAAGTGTACCTCGCACTTTTAAGGGTTAAATTCCATCTGCCACTTATCTGCCAATTTTACCATCACATCTATATCTTCCAGTAGTCCAGGCCACCGAACTCACTCTTAACCACCCTGTCAATCGTTGTGTCATCCACAAACTTACTACTCCATCCCACAATGTTATCAAGTATGTTGTTTATGTAAATGACAAATATTAGCGGACACAGCTCATATCCCTGTTGTACACCTCTGGACACGGGCTTCTAGCCACTGAAGCAGACTTCTGTCATCATTGTCTGTCTCCAAAAATTAAGCCAATTTTGAATCCACCTTATCAAATTACCCTTAATTCCATGTGCATTTTACTTCTTTACCAGAGTCCCATGTGGGACCTTGTCAGAGGCTTTGTTGAAATCGGATAAAGTACATCAATGGCACTACCATGTTCTATACAACTGGTCAGCTCCTCAAAAATTTCAATCAGATTTATTAGGCATGACCTCCCTCTGACAAAGCCATGCTGACTTTCCCTGATGAAATCATGCCTCCTTTGCAAGTGGAGATAGATTCTCTCCTTCAGAATTTTCTTCAATGTTTTCCCTACCACTGATGTGAGACTCACTGGCCTGAAGTTCCCTGGTTTATCTCCACAAACTTTCTTAAATAGCGGAACCACATTTGCTGTTCTGCCGTCCTCTGGCACCACCCCGTGGACATGGAGGTATTGAATTGTGTCAGAGCCCCTGAGATCTCCTCCCTTGCCTCCCTTGGCACTCTAGGACTCAGATCATCCAGACTTAGATATTAGATCACTTTTAAGCCTGCGAACACCTCCAACTCCTTGCCACTCCCTATATCAATTTACCGCAAGAACCTCACAGACTCTCTCCCCGATTTCCATACATTCATCGTCATTCTCGTGGGTGAAGATGGAAGTGATGTATCTGTTCAACAGACTACCGATCTCCTCAGGCTCCACCCATAGACTGACCCCAGAATCCCTAATGGGCACTACTCTTTCCTGGGCTATCCTCTTCCCATTGATATACTTATAGAATATGTTGGGATGTTCCCTACTTTTATCAGCCAGAACTCTATCATATCGTATCTTTGCTCTCCTAATTGCTTTCTTAAGTTCCACACTGCAATTTCTGTAACTCCACTAATGCCCTCCGCTGATTTGCTCCCCTTGTAACTGTGAAAAGCCTCTCTTTCCCTTCTCATGGTAACATGAATATCTCTAGGCACGCATGGATCTCTGTGCTTGTAACTCCTTCCTATCACCCTACATGGAATATGTTGAGGCTGTACCCTCCCCATTTCCTTTTTGAATGCACCCCACTGCTCTTCTGTAGATTTTCCCACATGTAACTGTTCCCAGCCTACCTTGGATCCTGTATTATTTTATGAAAATCCTCTCTCTCCCAATCCAAACCTTCTCACTTTATGATGAAATGTCATTGATGAAGCAGCTGAAAATGTTTAGGCCAAGCACAATACCCCGAGAATCTCTTGCAGTGATGTCCAGGAGCTGTGATAACTCAACTCCAACAACCACCAACATCTTCATTTGTGCTATGTTTGGCTCCAAACAGCGCAGGAATTCCCCGTCATTCCGAAGGGCTGCAGTTTTGTTGAGGCCTTATGATGCCAGAGCTGGTCAAATGCAGCCTTGTTCACAAGTGAAGTCAATCTCCCCTCACCATGGGTGCTTAGCTCTTCTGTTAATGTTTGAACCAAGGCTGTAATGTGATCAGGGGTCTAGTGACCCTGAAGGAAGGCAAACCGTTAGCCAGAGAGCAATTATTGCCGTTTGCACTGTTCAAAGGGCATTTAAGAGGCAACATCATTGCTGCCGATCTGGAGGCATATGTAGTTCACGCCAGGTTAAGACAGCCGATTTCATTCCCCAAAAGCGACTCATTATTGAATAAAATGGGCGCATTTACTGAAAAATAGATGAGTGGCAGCGGTGGTCACCATAATTTTGAGTTGCATAAGTCATATTTTTGGTTGAATTTAACTTAACCATCTGGCCTGGTGAGATTCGGAACCGGCTCCCCCACAGCATTATCCTCGTATTCTGTAATACGTGTCTAGTAACAATATCACTCTGTCATCGCCCCCTCCTGGTTGAGATTAGACTGATGGAGCGGTTATTGGCTGAACTGGATTTGTTCTACATTTTGTGGACAGGAAAATACTGTTTAATTTACCATATCCGTGGGTAAATTCCAGTGTTGTATGTTAACTGATACAGTTTGACCAGGGGCGGCAAGTAATTGATCACAAGTCTTCAGTACTAATGTTGGAATGTTGTCGGGGCCCAAAACGTTCGAAGCATTCCGTGCCTTCCATCGTTACTTGTTATCACGTGGAGCAAATTGAATTGGCTGAAAACTGCACCTGCAATGCTGGGGGCATCCGCAGGGGGGCGAGATGCATCGTTCACTCGGCACTTCCAGCTGTCAGTGGTTGGAATTGCATCAGCCTTTTTTTATGCACTGATGTGCTGGGCTTCACATCATTGACGGTGGGATATTTGTAGTACCACCTGCTCCATGGAGCTGTTAAATTTTCCAGCATTTACCACTGGATGTGGCAGAACTGCAGAGCTTTGACCTTAAGCAGTGATTGTGGGATCTCTTAGCTCCGTCTGCCGCTTTTTCCTTGTGTTGCTTTTCCTGCACGGAGTCCTGTGGTGTAGATTCCATACATTGAAATCATATTTTTAAGTATGGCTGGTGCTGCCCCTCGTATGCCCTCCCGCACTTTAGTTGAAGCCATGGTAGATTCTCTGAGGTTATTGTACAGGAGATGGGGGTTGAGGTCACAGATTGAAGACTTTACAATTCTGCTACTACTGATAGCCCGCCGCCCCTCATGGAGCCCAGTTGTGAGTTACTACATCAGTGCACAATCCCTCCCATTTAGCTTGGGAGTGGGGAGCAGTTTGAGCTACCTGAACAGTGATTGAATTTCAAATGCCTTCTCATAACCATATTTTGTAAACACATCGTCATCATCATCACTTGCTCGAAGCGAGAATGACTCCTGCCAGGGTTCAGGATTTGTGTGTCCACCGGGCTCTCAGCAGACCAAACCTGGAGACAAAGGTCTTCATGCAGGGAGGATATGAATTTCCCTGAGGAAGGGGATTCCTTGTGTCAGGGTTCTGTTCTCTCTCTTTCCGTTTTTGTCACTTCTCCACAGTAGTGATTATGTGTTCCGTCTCTGACTGTGTTGCAGCTGGTTTGATGAGCGAAATTCCTCCCGTACACCGAGGTCAGTTTGCTCTCTTTTCACTGTGACCATCAGAGTTTCCTTAAAACCTTGTCTCTGTCCTCCTTGCGATCAGGTTTCACCACCAAGTGGTGAAAAGAGGATCTGCTTCAGAAGCTGATTGTTTGACACGTGGATGCAGTGTCCAGACCATGGAGCTGATTTCACGTGGTCAGTGTTGTGATACTGGAGGATAAGCACTCAGAAAGGATGCTGGAGTTTGTTCTCCTGTCTTCCCACTTGACATTGATTATCCTCTGGAGACATCGCTGGAGGAATTTCTCCAGCATTCGGAGTTGCCCTTGGTAGGTTACCCAGATCTAACTGCCATACAGAAGGGTGGTGACAACAACTGGGTTGTTGGCCATGCTGAAACTCTCTGACCTTTTTTAGAGAGAACTGGGAAGAAGTGGTCCCACTCCCAGACTCCTGAAATGTCATCATTGTGTCACTGTTTAAGAAAGGGGGTACATCAATTTGTGGGAACTATAGAGACATTTTGCTTCATTCTACTGTGGGGATGATTCTCACACGAATCCTCCTGAACCTCCCCCTACCCGTAAGTGAAACATCCCACCAAAGACCCAGTGTGGATTCTGACCATCCGGGGAAACGGCAGACATGATCTTCGCCACTCAAAAGAGCTCTCAATAAAATATCATCTGTTGTGTTGTGATGTTGATGGGGAGATAAGTATTGACCAGCACACTGGAGAGAGCCCCCTGCACTTCTTTGAGATAGGGTCATGGTATATTTTACATCAGCCAGAGCAGGAGGCTTCGACCTGGTCCTCAGGCAGAGTGTTCTAGGTTCCAACAGCTCTGTATTATTCCGCTATTGAACATGATTATTGATGATCTTTTTGTGTTTCAAATTCTACGTTTCCATTTAGCCCCAATTTCCTTTCATTCTTTTGTTCACAAGAATCCATGTTCGGCTACCAGAAAAATACACAGTGACCCCGCCTGCACTGCCTTCTGAATCAATGAGTTCCAAAGTCCCACAGCACTGAGAGAAACATAAATCTCATCAGATCTGTCATAAACGGGCTATCCCTAATATTAAAACCGTTCCCTCCAGTTCTAGATATTATTACATTTGTATAGAATCATTTGTTCTTTATTTGTAGCAAAAGGATGCAGTTCATCTGATATCGATCCCCGGATAACATGATTTAAACTCCCCTCCAGTCTGAATAACCATCGGCCACCACTTCTCTCTGCGTTCCGTCTCCTCACCAATATCACATCCACACTGTTACTGTCCCTTTAATCCATGGGGTTCAGTTTATAACAATCCAAACATGACTCTTGTTCACACTTTCTTAATGGACATAACACCAAGCTCACTTCCCTCATCAGAACTGTCGTTACTTAGAAAAATATCTCCATTAAGTTTATCAGATATTAATACCCATTGACAAAACCGTGCTTCTGATCACGTATAATCCATAATTTCTTGCAAATAAACATGTATTTCTGTCCACGATTAAGGCCTCCAGAAATGTTCCCAGTATCGACATTGCCTGGCTGCTCTGTCGTTCCAGAGCGTATCCGTCTTTCATATAATAAAAATGGAGTTTGTACATTTAGAAACCTCCAACCCTCTAGCACCACCCAAATCCAAGGATGGGTGAAATATTATCGCCAGAGCGTTCATTATTTCCACCATTCCTTCACTCAGCGACCCTCATATCTCCCAACTGGATCAGGTAAATATTCTACATTATTTGGATAAAAAAGTATTGGATTGTATGTTATTAACAGAAACTGTTTGTTCATTGACTGTAATTAATGTCTGTCTCCATGGACCCTAATTGTGCCATTGGAGGCCTTGCCCCTTCTATTAATAAGGGACACCTTTCAAAGTGTTATCACATAGTGTCTGTGGGATTATCACCTCCGACACCGAAAGGGATCAGCGGCTCAAGGGAGAGGGAGAGGAGAGATCAGAATCTGAGAACAATAGATGGGAAAGTTCCAACAATGGACAGGAGTTTATCCTCTGGGTTGTACATGTTGTCTACATATTATGATTGGTTGTCATTAGCTTCTCGCATCGGTTACACTCTTCAGGTTATTCAAGCATGTTATTATCCCATCCTGGCTGTTGTTGGTGTACCTGGTAAGTCACTCTGTCCGGTTCTTTCTATTATAAAACACAATTGACTTCATTTTTGTTTTTATCGTTTGAAGTTTGGGAAAATTGAATCTCTTGCCTTCATTTTTTCTCAGAAACTCCGCTCCCGATCCAATGGATCCACGAGCCTCCCTGGCCAATATCTGAGGTAGAATCAGTCTGTTCACACCGTGTGCGATCCGTTTGACCCCGAGCTGATTGCTGACCGCCTATTCTCTCCATTCTCAATCTTGCCCCCTTCCAACTCCAAAATATCACTCATCAACACCCGGCCCCATCCATGCTACAGAATAAACCCTCACCATTTCCTCAACCCACACTCGCCTATTCCAATGTTAACTTCAGTTACCAACCTTAATAAACCCCAGCTCATCCCAAACTATCCTGTCCAAATCCTAACTCACAACAAATCCCGTTCAGCCTTCATCCCTATGCTCACTGAGCTGCATTGATTCCTTTTCTGGTAACACCTCAATTTTAATATTATCACTTAATGATTTCTTGCCTCCATGGCCTCACTCCTCTGATTAATCTAAATCCCTCTGTCTTTTTCAATTGCTCGTGCAAATTGTTTCCCTTTAATTTTAATGCAGTTTAATTTTAAATTGGATCTGCTTCCCTCAGTATCGCCTCCAACCATATAGGAATCCAGCCTTTGTAGCGGGTTAGGGTCACTGGTGACGGATTTACGATGCTGAAACCATGAAATGGTGCGGGTCGTGCGGTTATTCATTTCCCAGCGACTCCCACCTGGTGCTCCATGTTGGACAGGCGGTTTCAGCAGCTTTAACACATGTCTCAGTGAATTGATGTGTGCCTATCCATTGAACGCCTGTGTTAGTCAGTCTTGGCTAAACCTGTGTTCAGGAACACGAGGAACCCCCCGCCCCCATCTGGCGATATTTAAAATGACCAGGCATCTAACTTGCAGCTGAGAGGATTTGACTGACTTGTGTTATTGGAAAGTTAGTGGAGGTGCTGTGGATGTTTTTTTTTTTTGGCGTGTCTGTTGTGAGCAGCTGCTTCCATTCAGGGAGGCGGATCATTTGCTGACCCAGCTCTGGATGAGGTATGGGGCATTTAGTTGTGGTGCATCTGTGACTATAACATGATCAGCACTTGGCTCGGAGGCTGCAGAGAGAGGGCGTGTAAAGGGCGTGGACAAGGTGGACTCTGCCCTAAACACCCCTGGTTTTCCAAGAACACTTTACCAAACTACATCTAGCTCAGGAAAAGAGTTTGAGACTGCTCTGATAAAACAGAGCTGTGTTAACTTCTTCAACACAACTTGCAGCATCACACCAGGGTGCGGAAGGTGATGTTAGTGGCAGTTAATGTCAGAGTTCCATTGAACTTCTCTGGATGCTGAACTTTGCAGAAAGGAGCGGATAATATATCCATCATCGCTCAGTATGCTGTCCGTCTATGTATCCACCAGGTGACGGAGACCATCTATGCCAAGTGAAGTGCATAAATCGCTTTATCCCTGAGCAGGGAGAAGTATGATGGGAGGACCCGTTGTTTTACCAGGACAGAGGGATTCCCGATGGTGTATGTGGCTCCGCTGAGCCCCCATGACAAATGTCCATTAACTGAAAGAACTGTCAGTCAATGTTTCCCAAATGTAATTCCTTCATGGACGTGGGCTTCCCTGGCGAGTTTCCCTTGAGAAGGTATTGATGAGCTGCCATAATATACAGCAGCTCTATGACGATGCACTGTACATCATGTTGGTTAATGTTCACCATCCTGGCAGCAGCCACGATAACATCATTCCGAATTAGGCAGCCATTCCCATCGTATTCGAACCTCTTTCAGAATCAGAGGTTGCCCTCTTGCAGTACGAGGTTTACCCTCCCGACACGTGGCTCTAAATACACTGTCCACCGCAAAACGACCACGTGAATATAACACGAGCAAACCGAGAGTAATGGAGCGACCAACAACATCGTGGAGCAGATCATTGGTGAGATGAAGTAATGCTTCTGATTTCTGAACCGCTCACAGTGATACATCCACTACACGCTGGAGCAAGCGTTCAAATCCATGGTGTTCTGCTGCACCCTTCATACTGTTAACAAGTAGAGACAAATAAGGAAGTCTTCAATTGCTTTATGCAGTGATGTACTACAGGCTAAATAAAGTCACTTATGTCTACATTGACCAACTGGAGAGAACCTGAGCAAAGGAGTTGCGGTGAATGTCACATTCATTGCTACTGGCAGCACCATTCCTCCCCTCGAATTAAACTACAAGTGCCCCTGCTTCATGCTCTCCGCCCTTGTTGATGTCAGGAAAGATTCTGAACTTTGAAGTTTAAGTTGGATTTGTATTTCTTTATGTGCGTTATGGAAATATCTAGTTGAGTTTTCGTTCCACTTTATAAACTGTCTGCATTTCTAATGCGTTTTACGATTCTGAAAATTTAAAGCATCAAGAGCAGAAAAAAAGGTGCTGTTGCCTAGCAACAGGGCTTCGGAGAAGCAGCACAAGACTCGCACTCCAACACCTACCCCCCACCTCCCGCACCCAGAGACAGTCACACAGACAGACAGGCCCACAAACCAGCAGTTTGAGTTCAATTTGAAGACAGCTGCCAAAATAGGATGCAGTCAGGT
>JANJGN010000155.1:0-125000 GCA_026770705.1 Isurus oxyrinchus | reverse complement strand
AAAAAAACGTTTATTCCTTCCCTTTGTTTAATGTCTGCTCGCCAGTTTTCTGTCCATCTCAATAAACTACTCCCAATCCCGTGGACTTCATTTTCACACTCTAATTTCTATGCGGGACTTTGTCGACAACCTTCTGAAAATCCAAATAAACGACATCATTTGGCTCCCTCTCATCAACTCTACAAGTTACATCCTCAGAAAATTCCAATAGATTTGTCTAGCTTGATTTCCCTTTCATAAATAAATGTGGACTCTGCTCCATTCTGCCACTGTTTTCTAAGTATCTTAGGTATTAAATCTTTTCTGTCTTGTTACATTAGATACCCTCCAATTTCCAGGAACTGTTCCAGAGTCTATAGACTCTCGGAGGATGACCACCAATGCATTCCTTATTTCTAATGTCAGTTCCCTAATACTCCGGCGTGTAGATTATCAGGCCGTGGTGATTTATCAGCCTTCATTCACATCAATTTTCACAGCACCATTTCCCTACTGATAATGATATCTTTCAGTTCCTTTCTCTCTCTAAACCCTCTGTTCCCCATCATTTCTGCTATGTTATTCGTGTCCTCCTGTGTGAAGACAGGACCAAAGTGTGAATTTAGTTGTACAGCCATTGATTTGTTCCCCACTTTAATCTTTCCTGTTTCTGAATGTACGGGACCTACATTTGTCTTCAGCAATCATTTTATCCTCACATACCTACAGACACTTTTACAGGTACTCTTAATGTTCCCCGAAAGCTTACTCTGGTTCTCCATTTTCCCCATCTTAATCATTACCTTGCTTCTCACTTGCTGAATTCTAAACTGTTCCAGACATTCTGGCCTGTTGTTTTATTCTGGCCAAATTGCAAGCCTCTTCAATGGACCTAATACTACCTCTAATTTCCTTTGTAAGCCCTGGTTCAGCCACCTTTCCTGATTGTCTTTTGCGCCAGACAGGAATAAATAATGTTTGCAGTTCAGCCATGTGTTCTTTGAATGTTGGACATTGCTTATCCGCCGCCATCCCTTTAAGTAACCCTTTTCAAATCCATCATAGTCAACTCGCGCCTCATACCAACGTATTTTCCTTTACTAAGAGTCAGGACCATAGTCTCAGATTCATCAACGTTCTTGATGAGGATTTCTATCTTAATATGATGGCTGATCCCCATGGGCCTTATACAACTGGATTGCCAATTATTTCCTTCTCTTTACACAATATCCTGTCTATAATGGCCTGTTCTCTGTTTGGTTCCCCAATGTATTGGTCCAGAAATCCATCCTTTTTACACTGCAGTAATTCATCCTCTACCTTATTGTTATTAACTTGATTTTCCAATCTATATGCAGATTAAATCCAGATATTCCATTATTGCATGTGTCAGTAACTTCCTGATTAATGGCATTCCCAGCATCACTACAACAGGTTAGGGGCCCATATACAACATAAAAGTTAAATAACATTTTTTGACTCTTTGTCTTTCATGTTCTCAGCTTTAAACACAAAGTTTCCACACTTGGAGCTTATGTATTTCCTCATTATTGCATTAATTTCCTCTTTAACCAGCAATGCTGCGCAACCGTGTCTTAATTTTCATCTGTCCTTCCTAAATACTGAATAATCCTGGATGTTCAGTTCTCAACCGTGGTAATCCTGCAGCCATGTCTCCGTAATCCCGAATATATCATACCTGTTTGCACCTACGTGTACGGTTAATGCATCCACTCTTTTGCGAATGCTCCTCGTGTTAAAGCACAAAGTTTTGAGTTTTGTCCTCTTAGCATTACTTGTCCCCTTCCCACGATATTTCACTGAGCCCTGTTTGATTCTTGCCCTTGATTTCTCTGCCAATCACTTGTCTCATTCTCCTTCCTCTCTTTTGTTCTTGACCAAGATTCTCCCTCCCTGATTCCTTTCAAATTTCCCACCCACTTACCATAATATTTTAACCCATTCTCAATATTCCCCTAGTACATCAGTCCCATTCCTGCCCAAGATAAACCCATCCAGTTTACAGTGGTCCCACCTCCCACAGAACCGGTCCCAATATCCCAGGAATATGAAACTCTCCCCTTCCCTCCATCTCTTCAGAAACACATATTAATTCGATATATCCTGCTAGTTCTATCCTGACTAGCACGTGGCGCTGGTAGTAATCCTAAAATCACTATCTTTGAGGCCCCAATTTTCAACTTATTTCCTAAAGCCCTATATTCTGCTTTTATGTCCTAATCCTTTATTTGTCTCTGTCCTTTGTACCAATGTGTGAGACGACCATGTGCTTTTCACCTTCCCCTTTCAGATTATCATGTAGCCACTCTGAGGCAGCCTTGACTCTAGCACCAAGGAGGCATGATACCATCCTGGAGTATTATTTGCAGCCAGAGTAATGTCTATCTATACCCCTTAAAATTGAACCCCCTACAACTATTTCAATACCACAATTTTTACACCTCCCCAGTGCAGCAGAGCAACAAGTGCTTGCAATGACTTTGGCTGCTGCTGTTTTCATTTGAGAGGACACTCCCCTCACCAGTATCCAAGTGGTATATCTGTTTTTCAGGTGAATAGCCACAGGAGATACCTGCACTGCCTGCTCTGTCCTCTTGCTCTGCCTGGTGGTCACCCATTCCTTCCTAACTGTGGGCACATGTCCTGCGGTGTGACCACGTCTCTATAAGTGCTATCCAGAATTCTCTCTGCCTCGCGGATGCTCCACAGTGTCCCCAGCCGCCACCACAGCTCCTAAACCCGGGCTTCCAGGAGTTGTAGCTGGAGACACCTCCCGCACACATGCTGTGCCCCAGCACTGGAAATGTTCACGGCTTCCCACATACAGCAGGAGGAGCATACCATGACTTACCCCTTTAAATTACATGAATCATATGGAAGATACTTAATATCAAATAAGATCAATTACTCTAGGGCCCTTCCTTCTTGCTTCTTGTTTTTACAGAATACGACCCTAATAAACGATGAACCACAAAATAAGACCATAAAAACTATCAGTGATAAAAGTAGTAATTACTTGACCGACTGTGCTCACGGTTCTCAAAGGATCACTTTGTTCCCCGCTCACCGAACCCCCTCACTCACCAACTTCAACTTAAGCACTCTACTGCAGCCAAAGCAGCTCTCCAGCGCAGTCAGCAATGTAAGATGGTCTGTTTTTATCCTCTCTGAACCTAGCCTCTGAAAACCTGTTTAAGCCAGATATTTGGTTAAATAGTTGTAGCTACAAGCAGTACCTGTATAAACACTGTTTTAAAGCTGGCCTATAACTCACCTTCTTCCATGCCAAACAGCATTTACTAATGTAAATTAAGAGCAGATTTTGATAGAAATTAGCTTTAAGTTCCTTCAGTGACCAACCTCCAACTTAAACACTGTAAAGCTGGTCAAAGCACTCCAGTGCGCCAGTGTGTAGATGTGTTTTGCTTTGTTTCCAGCTGTCTGCATGTGTGTGTTCATGTGTGAGTTTATAAGCGAGAGTGAGAGAGCGCTTGAATGTGTGCGTCCATCCGGCTGTGACTGTGTGTGTATGTATGTGTGCAAATGGGCGTGCCCTTATATGTGTAAAAGTGCTTTTGAGTGCATGGGTTTCACTTTGTGTTGGTGTGTGGCTGTGTGTTTGTGTTTGTGTGTGTTTGTGTGTTTGTGTGCACATATTTGACCGTATTTGTGAGTTTATGTTTGTCTAAGTGTGAGTGTGTATCCATGCGATCTTCTGTATTTGTTTATCTTTGTCTGCGTGTGTGTGTGTGTGTGTCCATGTGCCTTTGCCCTTGGGCATCTGACAGTGAGTATGTGCTCCCGTGTGTTTCTGGGAGAATGACTTTGTGTGTATGTGTGTGTGTGATAGGTGTGTACTTGTGTGATATGGGTTGAGTATGCAATTGTATTTGTGTGTGCATGTGTGTTTGTGAGTAAGTGTGTGCACGTGTGTGAGTGTGTGGCTATATTTGTCTGTGCACATGTGGGTTTCTGCTGGTGGGATTGTGTGTTTCAGTGCCTATGTGTGTGCATGCATGCATTTGTGTGTGCATGTGTTTGAGTGCTTGTGTGTGTGCACGTGCATGCATGCATCTGTGTGTGTGTGTGTGTGTGTGTGTGCGCGCACTCGTTTGTGTCTGGGTCTGAATGTATGTTAATGTTTGTATATATGATTGTTTCAAATTCAGTTGTATAGGTTGAAGGATTCGCTGGCTAGGCCAGCAATTATTTCCCATGCCTTATTGCACTTGAGAAGTTTTTTTCTACAGTGTGTTTCTGTGTTTGAGTGTGTGTGTTTGTTTCCTTATATGTGAACATGCATCCGCATATGTGTGTGTATGTGAGATTATGTGGGCGCCTGTGTGCATGTGTATGTACGTGTGTGTGTCTGTATGTGTCTATGTGTGTGTGAGAGAGACAGACATTTTGTGATTGTGTGTGTTTGTTTCTTAAAATGTGAATCAGTTTGTCCATATGTCTGCACATCTGAGTGTTTGTGTTTGTGTGTGTGTTTGTGTGTATGAACATACACATATGTGTCTGTGTGCACTTGTGTGTTTCTGCGCATGTGCATGTGCATGAGTGAATGTATGAATGTGAGGTTATTTTAATAAATTTTTTAAGGAATGTGGGTTTCGCTGTCTATGCCAGCATTTATATCCCACCCCTAATTGCCCTTGACAAGTGTTTATTTGTTTCCATGCGTGTGTGCATATGTTCTTGTGTGTGTGTGTGTGTGTGTGTGTGTGTGTGTGTGTGTGTGTGTCTATGCGTGTGCCAGTTTCAGTGCACGTGTTCCTTTGCTGGCATGTTAACATGCATGTGAACTTGTGTGTGCTTCAATACATGCATGTGTGTGTGTGTGTGTGTGTGTGTGTGTGTGTGTGCGTGCGTGTGTGTGTGTGTGTGTGTGTGTATGCGAGACAAAGAGACAGTGCACTTGTGTTTACTTGTGAGTCCCTCTCTATATGTGAATCAGTGTGCCCATATGTGTGCACATGTGAGAGTTTGTGTTTGTGTATGTGTGTTCTTGTACATGTGTGTGTGCGCTTGTGTGTTTATCCGAGTGTGAGCTTTTGCGATTGTGTGTGTGTGCTTCTTGAATTCAATTGTTTGAGTGAATGAACATCAGTGCACATGTGTGTGTGCATGAATGCATGTTATGTGTGTTTTTGCATGTTTGTGTTTGGGCATTTCTGCCTATGTGTGTCTGCATGTCTGTGTTCATGAACGTGTGCCCGTGTAAAAGAGAGAGTGAGAGAGAGATGTTTGTTTTTCTTGTATGAATATTGTTACATATGTGGGTGCTTGTGTTTGTGTGGAAGTTTCTCTGTGTGTGAAACTGTGCTGGTTTGTGTGGTTATTCTTATGTGTTTCTCTTAGTGTACGTGTGTTGGGTTTTCTTAGCATTTGTGAGAGTTTTTCTGTGTCTGCCTGTGAGTGTGCCTGTTTCTGCAATTCACTGTGTGAGTATGTGTGCATCTTCATCCGCGTGAAAATGTGTTCATCCGTATGGGTGTCTGTGGATTTGCACATGTGTGTGTGTGTGTGTGTGTGTGTGTGTATGTCTGTGTGTTCAATTGTTCGTTTCTCTGGATTGAACATGTGGTTATTTTTTTTTGTATGCATGCCTCTGCATTGGATGTAGTGTCTGAGTGCCTTTGTGTGCGCATGCGTGAGTTTGTGTGTGTATGTGTTTGAGTGTGTGTGTGTGTGTGTGTGTGTGTGTGTACGTGTGTGTATGTGTGTCACTGTATGTGTGAGTGTTTCAATTTCGTTCATATGGGCTGTGAGATTTGCTTGCTAGGCCAGCAATTATTTCCCAAGCCTTATTGCCCTTGAGAAGTATATGTATTTTGTTATGCTTCTGTGTTTGAGAGTGTGTGTGCTTGCTTCTGTATATGTTAAATTGCATGTCTATATGAGTGTGCGTGTTAGAGTGTTTGGGTGCCTGTGAGAGTATGTATGTGTGTGACGTGTTTGCATAAGTGTGTGTGCATTGGAGAGGGAGAGAGTTCCTGTTTGTACGTGTGCATTTCTTGAAATGTGAATCAATGTGTCTACATGCGTGTGCATGTGAGAGTTTGCATTTGTGAGCATGTGTGTACAGGTATGCTGTGTGTCAGTGCGCTTATATGTTTCTACGAAAGTGTATGTGTGTGACTGTATACAAGTGTGTGAGTGTGAGTTCTTTAATGCACGATTTAAGGGATTTTTGTTTCAATGTCGAAGCCAGCATTTATAGTCAACCCAAAGAGCCCTTGACAAGTGCTTGTGGGTTTCTGTGTGTGTGTGTGTATATCAGTGCATGTGCGTGCACGTGACTGTGTGTTTGTGCGAGTACTTTTGTGTATGTATGTTTCTGTGTACGTGTTGGTGTGTGCGTGTGCATTCGTGCATTTCTGTGTGTCTGTGCTTGCATGCGTATGAGTATTTGTGTTTCTTGTTTGGGATTGTTTGTGGGATTGAGCGTTTGTGAATGTATTCGTAGGCATGAATCTGAATATGTAAGTGTGGTTCTGTGTGTTTGTTTTTGTGTGTGTCTGTGCATGATTTTCTACATGTGTGTGGGAGTGTGTGTGAGGCTGTGTGCGGGTTTGTGCATCTGTGTATGTGTCTGCGTGTTTCTGCGTGTGTGAGTGCATGAGTCTGTGTGTGCATGTGTTTGTGTGTGTTCACATATGTGTATTTGTGTGGCTATGTGTAGGCATGTGCACTTGTGTATCAATGCTTCCGTGAATGCAGGTCCATGTGCATATGCGGCCTGTGCATTTGTGTGTGTGTGTGAGAGAGATATTATGTGCATGTTTGTGAGTGTGTATGAGAGTGTGTGTGCATGTCTGTGCACATCTGTGTGCATGTATGTGTGCCTCTCCGAGCACTTGCTTGTAGATGTACCTGCACATATGTGTGTGTGCGTCTGTCAGTGTGCACATGTTTGTGTGAGTGCATGTGCGTGTGTGACATATGCGTGTGTCTGCATGCATGTGTGTGCGTTCGTGTGTGTGAGAGATGGAGAAAGGGGGAGACAGTGAGAGACACATATAGAGAGAAAGAGGGAGAAAGAGTTAGAGTGAGGTATATTATTATCATTCTGTGTTGATGTTTCAGTCAGAGGTTTGGTCTGTTTGATTCCATAAATATGGCTGTTATTTTTATTGTACTTGTGTATATCTGTCCATGTATGTCTGTGTCTTTAGATTGCATGCGTGCATGTGTGTGTGAAGGTGAGACAGTGCCTGTGACTTTGTGCAATTTGTGTTTGTGTGGATGCCTGTGTGTCTTCAAATGTGAATACATGTGCCCATAGGTCAGTGCATGTGACTGTGTGCGAGCTGTGTGCATGTGAGTGTGCATGCGAGTCTGTGTTTATATCTGTGTGTGTCTGTGTGTGTGTTTGTGTCTGTGTGTGTGTCTGTTTATGTGTTTGTTTGTGTGTGTGGCTGTGTGTGTCTGTGTGCGTAGGTGCATGTGTGTGTTTATGTGTGCGCGACTGTGTGCAGGTGTGTGTGCTTCTTGTGTGTCAGTGCATCTGTGCATTCATATATGTGTGTTTATGTGTGCATGTGGATGTATTTTGTCAGCCTGCGTGTTTGTGTGCACGTGAGTGTGTGTGATTGTTTTCTGTGTTTATGTGTGCGTGTGTTTGTAATAGAGAGCAAGAAATTTAGTTTGTTTGAACGTGTGTGTGTGAATGTCGTTGCATTTTTCAGTGTGTTCATGTGTGCGTTCATGTGATTGTGCTTAAGAGAGGATAATATTGTGTTTTAGTGAGTGTGTCGGCCTGCATGTGAACGCTTGTTTATGTATGTGTGCATAAAGGTGTGCAACTGCATGTGTGGAATTACATGTGAGTGCGCGTGTTTCACTTTGTGTTGGCACTAGTTTGTGCGCATGTGTGTATGTTTATTTGTGTGTGTCTGTGTGTGTGTGTTTGTTATTCTGTGTGTATGTGTTGAAGTCTGTGTGCGCACCTGTGCTTCTCTGTGTGAATGACTGTGCATGTCTGTGTGTGTGTCCATGTAATTGTGCATGACTGTGTGTGTGTATTTCACCCCACCCCCACTAGATCTATCTGTACCTTGCGTTCTTAATTAGCACATTCTTTTATATAGTATCACCACTTTCAACACCTCTTTGTTCCTTTGTCTATGACATATTTTGGTTATCTGCTCATATCACTGCTTGCTTGTCCCTACAACCACTCCCTCGCCGCTTCTCACCCCACACCCCAACCTTAAACCAGCTCATATTTCACCCCTCTCCTATTTTTAAATAGTTCTGTTGAAGGGTCATGAGGGCTCAAAACTTCAACTTTGTTCTTTTCTGCCGATGCTGCCAGACCTGCTGCGTTTTTCCAGGTATTTCTGTTTTTGTTTTGTTCCTCCTGTCACTCCTGGCTCCACCCTGCCCCAACCCCCCAACCAGCTCACCCCCCAACCCACCCCACATCCCCGATGAATGTGTCTCCAGATATTCATGTTACAGACATGTCACATGCGCATAAGCTTGTTTGGAGGATGGAGGAGAGATTTGGAGTTTGTTCATAAGGGGAATGTTAATCTGTGGACAATGGAAATTCGATTTTTTTATCACAGGACATGGAGGTAGTTTATAAAAAAATAAATGACATTATATTAAGGACTTTATTAAAGCATTCTGTAATAGATATTATTTATCTTCAAGAAATCAGAAATGAATCGTTCAGACCTGCAAAAGTTTTCAACCACCACCTGAAGCGTTGTAGAATATTGACCAGTTTATCTTCCAAACTTCTAATAATCCAAGTGTGTATTATATTTTAGATGATATTTTCATATGTGTGTGCCTGTGTGTTTATGGAGTAACCATTTGTTATGCATTGTCTCTCCATTGTTGTACTAAGTAGAGTTTTATCATTTCATTTGACTCTGAAAATAACAAGAAAGTTTACTTTGTGACTGTTTTTAAAAGCTACAACACTGCAGGGGTTAAACAATCTTTCAAGTTATTGCATCTAGTTGGAGTTAGTGGAGAAGAGGTAATAATGAGAAATTATTCCAATTACCTACCCAGCCTGTAACACACGTATCATCTCTGGTTTGACACAGCCACCCTCGGTTCCCCCTCACACATGGCTCCTACCCGTCATCCCTGTGTCGTGTCGATATCCCTTCATCCCCAAGTCTCCATTGGATCCCCCTTTTTTATGCCTTTCATCCTCGATACTCTTCACAACCTCCTTCCTCACATCCAATGTTTCTTATCTATTCTCTGCTTCCTTCCATTGTATCAACAACCTCCTCGTACATTCCTTCATATCCATTTATTTTCATTCACCACTGAATACCGTCACACATTTCAAGGTATCAACAACTCCTCAAGCAAACTGGTATTACCTTTATCAGCCTGGTGAATAATGTCCTTGTTTCTTTCCCTTCTTTACAGTGAATTTAATCACAATTGTGATCCTGAAATGTAAAAACTGTGGTCTGACCAAATGTGTCACTTGTTACCTGGTGGCCATGTCAGTGGCGGATCTACTGGTTGTTATCCTGGACCTGATATTGAGACAAATTCCGATTGTTTTTTGGGAACAGGCCATTTTCCTGAAGTCCATCCCCCTGTGTAATATCCACGCCATCCTTCTTTATGCAGCCACTGACTGTTCTGTCTGGTTCACCGTCACTTTCACCGTTGATAGATTTGTGGCAATTACTTGCCTAAAGCTGAAAATTAAATATTGCAGCGAGAAAACAGCTGCTGTGGTTCTGGGAACAGTGACTGTGCTGAGCTGTTTGAAGAACATTTTCTGGTGTTTTATATTGACAGGTCGGTATGGGCTGAAGAACACCCCCTGGTTTTGTGTTGCCAGAGGGGATATTCTGTCCTCTCCGGTTTGGGTAACAATCGAGTTCCTCCATCACATTCTAACCCCGTGTGTCCCATTTGTCCTGATTCTGCTGCTCAATGTTCTCACCGTCAGACACATTCTACTGAGCAGCAGAGCCCGCAGGAGACTCCGGGCTCACAGCAGTGGGGAGAGTCCCAGAGACGCAGAGATGGAGAGTCGAAGGAAATCCATCATTTTACTGTTTGTGATCTCAGCCAATTTCATCCTGTTATGGTCAATGATAATGGTGTATTCTATATGGAAGCGGATGTATGAATTGGGGCTCGTCAGTGTATGGTTAAATAAGTTTGTTCAGGAATTGGGCTTCATGCTGCAGCTCCTGAGCTGCTGCACTAACACTGGGATTTATGCTGTGACACAGAAACTGTTCAGACAGCAGCTGAAGACTGTGCTGAAATATCCCTTTACTCCAATTCTTCAATTCATTCAATGATGAAAATAACCCAAACACTGAGAGTTCCCATTGGCCGGGCTGCCTGTCCATCATGGACGCCTCTCACTAATTGTACAGAAAAACGGGCGCCCTTAAGTCCCTGTCCTCCCATTGGCCGGGCTGCCTGTCTATCATCATTATCGGCCAGTGGTTGGACTGAAATTCCAATTCGTAATATATCCACGCACCCATTGGCTGAGGTGCCTATGTGTCATCGTTATCCCTCAGTCTGATTGGAGTGAACAAGCCACGTCCCACCTGCTCTCTTCACCCATTCGCTGCACTGAATGTCCATCACCGCGATCAATCACACTGATTGGACAGGAATACCTCTACCAGAAAACAGGAGAACAACTCGCAGAGAACCGGGTCAGAGGCTGGGAGGTCATATAAAAAAAGCGAGGTAGGGGTCATTAGTTAAGGCTCAGGGGCCAATTCAGGTTCAACATTGCAGGTTATGGGGGAATTGGAGAGAGAGGGAGAGTAAGACAAAGAGGGAGAGAGCGAGACAGAGAGCGAGAGTGAGTCAGAAACAGAGAAACGGAGGAAGAAACAGAGAGAAAGAGGGACAGCGAGAGTGAGCGAGAGAGACAGACAGGCAAGGAGAGAGCTGGAGAGAGACAGACAGGCAAGGAGAGAGACGGAGAGAGACAGACAGGCAAGGAGAGAGACAGAGAGAGACAGACAGGCAAGGAAAGAGATGGAGAGAGAGACAGAGAGACAGATATAGCGAGTGCACAGAGAGAGAGTTTGAGAAAGAGAGAGAAGTAGGTTGACTGAGTGACATGGAGAGAGAGGGAGAGACAGGCAGTGAAACAGAGGGAGTGAGTAAAAGAGACAGAAAGAAAGAATGAACGAGAAAGAGAGAGATAGGGAGAGATAGTGACAGGGACATAGAGTTTGAGAGAAGGAGATACAGAATCAGAGAGAGATAGGCGATATTGTAGGGGAGATGGAGAGGTTGTGAGAGTGCAGACAGAGACGGAGAACAGGAGAAATTAAGAGTGAGAGATGGATTTATTGTCTCTCAGACTCCCGGATAGAGAGAGATTTTAAATTAAATTGCTGGCGCTGGAATGTATGGCCCCTTCTCAATATTTGTCGTTCCCGCTCTTTATTCTGCACCCACCTTATTATGAGGACGTCACCATTAATTAGGTTCAAGCCCCAACAATTCTGAGACGCCCATTAATTTTGTTGCCGTCAATATTTCTGAGAAACCCGTGACACATAATAATTCTCAGCCCCCCTCATTAGTTCTGATGACCCCCTTCATTTGTGTTACTGACTCATTGAAAACATACACACAGACAGTGATGGTTCATATTTTACACTCTGCTATTCACAGCCCCGCAACACCCCCCAACTCCCCCCTCCCCACCCACATACTTATTAGGCCCGCAATTGTCCTTCTGCCATTTAGACCCCACAAACTTCTTCATACCCTTTCAGTCCAGGACTGTCTCTCTCCCACTGACACCCCCACAGCCCGATCTATACCCACTTAGCCCAGAACTGTCCCTCATCTATTCCATGCAAGCATAGACATGTTAAAGCACAGAAATAAGCCATGCAGTCCAATGTGTTTGTGATGGAGGAAAACATGTTACCACCAATTCTAATCCGACATTCAAGCGCGCGAAACATATCCTTTCAGGTTACATCACTTCAGGTGTTGATCCAGGTACTTTTTCAATGCGTTGATCCGTCACCAATCCTGGCAACGGGTTCCAAAAACCCAGCTCTCTCTGGGTGAAAAAGTTTTTTCACATGTCAACTCTAATCGTTCTACCAATCACCGTCAATGTGTGCCCCCTGGTAATTGTCCTACCCGCTAGGGGAAAAGGGAATTTCCTGTCTAAACTATCGAGGCTCCTTATGATCTTGTAAACGTCAAACAGGTCACCCCTCAGCTTCATCAGTTCCAAGGGAAACCACTCTAACCTACTCAATCGGACCTCATAGCTCACAATTTTCCAGCCGTGGAAACATGCTTGTAAATCTCCTCTGTACTCTCTCCAGACCAATTATGTCCTTCCTGTAATTTGCTGGCCAGGATAATGCACAAAATTCCAGTGGTGGAATATCCAGCGATTTTATCACAGTTCCAAAATTAGATCCCTGCTACTGTATTCAATACCTCGTCAAATTAAAAAAAACATTCCATCTGCTTTCTTTATGAACTTATCCACCTGTCCTGCCATCATCAGGGTCTGTTGACATCCAATCTAATGCATCTCACTTCCTCTATCCCTCTCAATATTCTCCCAGTTTATTGAATATTCCGTTGCAATTTTTGCCCTCCCCAAATGCATTACCTCAGACTTCAGCGGATTGAATTCCATTTACCAATTTTCTGCCCACTCATCCAAACCATTAAAATCATCTTTCACCCTCTCACTCTGGGATTGCCCCCAAGCATTCACTGCACTCCACCCCATATCCGCTCAGTCCTGTCGATGTCTCTGTCCATTTCCCTCCCCAAAACAGGGCGACTCTTGATGGAAATGCTCTCTGAAGAGCTTTCCATCTCAGTTTTAAGTTATGGCACATGCCAGTGAGGCCGTGTATTTCATTAATCAATGATATTTGTAGAGGACTGTGGGGGTGGAGGGTGTTTGTGGAGGAATTGGAAACAATTCACAATCAGGTCTTCAGTAAAACTCAATTAAGTCAGTGTCAGCACGGTCACAGTTTAGAGGAGGCTGTAAGTCAGGTGTGCACAGCAAGATCCCGCAAGTTGCAATGATTCATCAGCTACGTGCACTTCCTTCTACACCCCTCCACCCTCAGAAATGTTTTAGTTCCCTCCCAAAATCTGAGGTGGAGATAAAACTGCTGATTGCTTCAAAATCTACCCCCATGAAGCCCTTTCACCTTTCTAATGTGTCATTCATCCTAATGCTCTGGAATTATTCAGGAATAAAAACAGGCCTCGACAGGGCCACGTCACCTTTCCAAATTTAATTCCAGGCCCCCAGAAACATTCCACAATTGGTGTAATAATGTGTCTGTAAAATTGCATGGCAACAAAGATGCCAGGAAACGTGCAAGGAAAGATCCCACAGCCAGTGCCACCAGGGACATGGGCACTTTGGAGAACATGTCCCTCTCCCCACCCCCACCATATACCTTGTGTCCATTCAGCCCCTCTGTTCCATTTGTTATTCCCTCTGCCCTTCTCTCACATTGTTAGCATCAATCTCTCTTCCTCTGTGTCTGCCTGTCTCTCTCTCTGTATGTATATATTTATATATCTCCTTTTGTCTCACTCACTGTATCTTCAATATTTCACTCCATCTCTCTTCCTCTATGTTTCCTCAATCTTTTCCCTCTCTCCCTCTGTCCCTCTCTCACTCTCGTGCACTCTCTCCCTCTCTCCATGACACTCGCTGTCTCTCTCGCTGCATCCATTACATAGCCCTTCACTTCAAGCTTTGATTTCTCCCTCTATCCCACTCTCTCTCGCAGTTCCCATCAGTTTCTTCTCTCTGTCTTTCTGCCATTCTCTCTCCCTACCTCTCTGTCCCGCACCACACCCACCGCCACCTCCCCGCCCCCAACTCCGGCTCCACCTCTCACTCTCCTCGTTCTCAACTGCATTGGATGGAGATGCAGAAAGAGAGAGAAAAAGACATTCTGGCCCTAAATAAAGTGAATTGAAGTTTCATTGAACCCTTAATCCATCGCATTATATAAGATGCCAGCATTATTTTGGAATTGTAAAATCTTCATGTTTACTAATTAAATTCGAGCACTCCTGACTGTTTTACAGTCGAATAATTAACTTTCTTAAAGTGTGGTCACTGATGGAATTGAGGATATTCTTTGGGTATTTGTGCACAGCGAAATCCCATACAGCGAATCCTGAGAACTGCCAGGTAAAAGTGTTCTAGATGAGAATTGATAAAGCGGCCGGGTGGGGAAATGTATTTTAAACAAAATAGATCAGCAAGACACCGGGATTCACCCTCTCAATATCCCAGTGTTATTTCTGTAACTGCTGCTACCTTCTGGAAGAACGTGGTGAGGGTTTTTCCTCCTGAGCCTGGGTGATGGGCAGTGTCTCCACACTCGGAGACCCCCAGATCCATCTCACTCAGCCCCCTCCCCATAGTCGCGTCACCATCCCTTCAGTATTGCTCTCTCTTGCTCTTCTCCCTCATTCTCCCCATTCTGCAGGGAAGGCTGCAGGAATGTTGGGCACAAAACAAGATCCTGCAAGCACAAGGTGTTAATCTCCAGAGAATCAATCTCAGTGATGTGAATTGAAGGGGTTAATCTTTTCCGGCATGAAAGGCAGCAAAAAAGCTGCAGTTTGAATCGTTCTAACTCTATGAGCCCCAGTCACAGAAGCTGCAATAAAACCTCAGGGACAAGAAAAGGGACGATTGAAGTAGAACATTCCCCTCCATCCACAAGTCACCCCCAAACGCCACAGTGGGGCTGGAAGAGGCAAGTTGTAAATGGGACACATTCCTTCCACACCCGATCCTAACACCTCCCAGCCCATCCTCCTCGTACTAAACATAAAATCTAATCTAATTGATGTATTTTTTTTACGTGTTAAAATATTACACATGGAAACAAATAGCTGAGCAGAGAGACAGAGAGGGAGAGGTACAGAGGGGGCAAGGGAGAGAAATCAGAGAGACACAGAGACAAGAAAAATGCGAACACATCAAATCCCACATGTAGCATGATTTGCTATTTCACAATGACTCGGGAAGCCTGTCCATTGTGCAGCCCGAGCCGCTGAACCCTCCTCACTCTCACTGTGTATGTGTTCCTCCCTTTGGGCCACACTTACACACCCCTTCCATTATTTCCCACAAAGGTGTAAACTCTTGCTTCAAAACGTGGCTAACAATCTGATTCCTTTGAGATAATTTTTAACAATCACCAAGTGTTTTTTTTTTGCAAATGAATATTTCTGCAAGGAATTAAGTGAAACTTTGCAGTAACTGTACACTGGAGAGCCCAGACGACATGTCTCTCTCCAGACACCACCCTGCACTCACCATCCACTCCATTGAAATGGCGACTGCACCTTCATATTAAACCTTTATATTCACCCCTTCTTAAAACTGAATTAAAGTGTCGCCTGTGCTTTTCATTGTGCCGCTGTGAGATCTCCTTCTCTCTGGCCAAAAGTTCTGATCTCAACTCGATATTGATGGTACACAACAACTTGTATATTGTTTCACTGAATGTGAAACACCTTTATTAAAACTCTAAGCAATAGCACATACTCACAATGACACCGGGTGCTTAGATATCCTGCAAACTGGGGTCTGGATCAGTTGTAAGTTCCTTCAACAGGTCTCTCTGCACAACCTAGAATGGTTGCACAAAGAAATCTACCGACTGGAGAAACAATGTCCTTTAGCGTTGTTTCTTTATACACCTTCCTGAATCTGGCCCTAGCTTTAGAAGGTGACCCCTTAAATCCGACCGTCCTATTGGATTACTAACCCCACCCTGACCATCCATGACCACCTCCACATGGTAATACTCTGCTCTCAGCTTTGTCCTCAGCTACATGCCAACAATGGGTGTGATCACAGCGACATGGGGCAGGAAGAAGGACATTCACACATTCCCGAGTGGTCATTGTCTCCACCAGTTTCTGTGGGCGAAGCGTCAGTGGCAAACCACACCTCGGGGAGCTGGCCTAAAATGTTTGTATATCTGTGTCAGTGTGCGTGTTTGTGTGTGAGCTTGGCTGTATCTGTGTGTGTGTGTGTGGTGTGTGACTGTCTGTCTATCTATTTGTCCGTCCGTTTAGTTGAAACTCCCTCCAATTTATAAAGTTCAATTTGAACATCAGCGATGTTTTCAGACAGAAACTCTTCTCCAAAGCTCCATTCTTTTGCCAGTATCAGACGAGATCTGCTCATGGCACTCCAGCACAACCAGGTTGCATCCATTAATATGAAAGATATAAAAACACAGTTACATCATTAAAATGTAAGCATACAATACAATTGAAATGACGCACTGTCCTACAGTATCCACGCTTTTAGTGAATAATTTCGATCACTGAGAATTAACATCAACTTTTCTCACTCGGCACATAGGCTTTAAACTAATTGCTCCAGCTGCCTATGTCAGAGACATAAATCATACTATATATATATGGCAATAATCAACTGCAGATCAAGTAAGACATGAGAGGTGATTCGAACCTAAGAGTGGACATCAATATTACTTTTCCATTCCCAAAGCATATCCTACTATCACCGCTGATTAAAGGTTTGGATTTCCTGCAGCATCTCATGAGATGTCTGCTGTATCTGTTAATATTGTTAGTGGGATTTATCACTCTCTTCTTATAGCCTGACTAGATGTTCTGTTGTTGCGGGAATATCTTAACAAAGTCATTTCACTTATTCCTGCAGTTTTCCATATTTGTCCCTCAGGAATTGATTTCAGTGATTTCCAGCGATAAATCTGCACCAATTCCCTCTCCCCAACCCAGCGCGTCACTGAGCAGTAAACCAGAATTTATTTGGGGTAATTGGGCATTTCAAATTCAACCCATACTGCGGTTAAACAATACTCTCACTCCCCAACATAGGATGCATGAGGAAACTTAAGCATTGTCTTCACTAGCTCCCTGGTACAAGTCCCTCCTGTGATATTGAAAGCACAGGTCAACTGATTCGACTGTTCCTTCCTACAGGGACACACGGTTTTACCCCTTCATGTTTTGCAACCCTGCGGATGGGTTCCTATTATATAATTGCCCAAAACAACTGCAAACATTAAGGATATGATGACAGTGAAGATGGTTTTCCCCCTTTCTAACCTCGATGCTGTCCAACCTATAGATCGGAAGTGGTGTCAGCCCATGTGGTGTTACTGGAAAGGAGAGTAACAATCCCAGCTCATTAACATTTCCCTTTTTACAATCAATGTGTGCAGGATATACCTGGGTCAATGCTCTGAGCTGGCACACAGTGATGATGACTACGCTTTTAGACCATGTTTGGCTAAAGCCAAGTGCTGTATCCGTTCTTATCAGTTGCTTCTCCATTAGCAGGCTTCAGTGACATTCATCGGGAACTTCAAGTGGTGATGGCTTTAACCAGTCACACCCCAAACCAGGGGCTATCTAACAACCTGAGGGTGGCAGCGATGGCAGCAAAGTGTGTGCACCTGTCTTTTGCTCCACATTCATTCAGAGGATCCTGTTTGAATCTTGTGGTTTGAAAGCTGAGTGGATGTACTGTCTGCAGGACTTCCCCAGCACTGGAAATTTCGATATGAACTTCGATATTGTTGTCGCCTGTGTCAAGATCCTGAAGGTGTTCAAGGAGATGGGAGACCAGCCACAGATGAGAATCCACGTGCTGGATCCACTCTTTACTCTGCCGTCACCAGGGGACCAAGTGGAGACTGTTCAACTTTTCCAATCCCATGTTCCTGTTGCCGATGTGCTCACCTTCCTCACCAGGCTCTACAGCCAGGTTGGGAACTGCATTAAGGTTAAAGACGCCTTTGGGATGTCGAGCAGCAAATGCCAGGTCACGGTGACTCTCAAGATGGATGGTAAGGGAACAATCCTCCAGTGTCACTATTGGAGAAATCGCCTCTACCTTATCTAGCCTGGACAGATATGGCACACGGTTAGATACGGAGTAAATCTCCCTCTACACCTTCCATCACTAACTACCAGGACAGGTGCAGAACTGTGTAAGATTTAGAGTAAATCTCCCACTACACTGCCCCAATCAAACACTCCATGGGGAAACACAGATCAGGGTTACATATTGGGTCAATTTCCATTGGCAATGTCACCACCAAACTCTCCATGGACAGGGACAAACACATGTTTAGATACAGAGTGAAGCTCCCTCTGAACTACATCGCAGAAACTCCCAAAGCGTTAGAATTGGGGTTAGGAAAAATAATAATAAAAACAAAAAAACTGCTGATGCTGGAAATCCAAAACAAAAACAAAAACAGAATTACCTGGAAAAATTCAACAGGTCTGGCAGCATCGGCGGAGAAGAAAAGAGTTGAGGTTTCGAGTCCTCATGACCCTTCGACAGAACTTGAGTTCGAGTCCAAGAAAGAGTTGAAATATAAGCTGGTTCAAGGTGTGTGTGTGGGGGGGGGGGGGTGGGGGGGTGGGGCGGAGAGAGAGAGACAGAGAGAGAGAGGTGGAGTGGGGGTGTGGTTGTAAGGACAAACAAGCAGTGATAGAAGCAGATCATCAAAAGATGTCAACAACAATAGTACAATAGAACACTTAGGTGTTAAAGTTAAAGTTGGTGATATTATCTAAACGAATGTGCTAATTAAGAATGGATGGTAGGGCACTCAAGGTATAGCTCTAGTCGGGGTGGCGGGAGCATAAAAGATGTAAAAAAAAGAAAAAAATGGAAATAGGTGGGAAAAGGAAAATCTATATAATTTATTAGAAAATAAAGAAAATGAAGGGGGAAACAGAAAAGGGGTGGGGATGGGGGAGGGAGCTCACGACCTAAAGTTGTTGAATTCAATATTCAGTCCGGATGGCTGTAAAATTCCTAGTCGGAAGGTGAGGTGTTGTTCCTCCAGTTTGCGTTGGGCTTCACTGGAACAATGCAGTAAGCCAAGGACAGACATGTGGGCAAGAGAGCAGGGTGGAGTGTTAAAATGGCAAGCGACAGGGAGGTTTGGGTCATTCTTGCGGACAGACCGCAGGAGAGACCAAACGTAAACTGGGCGACCGCTTTGCAGAACACCTGCGGTCTGTCCGCAAGAATGACCCAAACCTCCCTGTTGCTTGCTATTTTAACACTCCACCCTGGTCTCTTGCCCACACGTCTGTCCTTGGCTTGCTGCATTGTTCCAGTGAAGCCCAACGCAAACTGGAGGAACAACACCTCCTCTTCCGACTAGGCATTTTACAGCCATCCGGACTGAATATTGAATTCAACAACTTTAGGTCGTGAGCTCCCTCCCCCATCCCCACCCCCTTTCTGTTTACCCCTTCCTTTTCTTTTTTTTTCCAATAAATTATATAGATTTTCCTTTTCCCACCTATTTCCATTTTTTTACATCTTTTATGCTCCCCCCACCCCCACTAGAGCTGTACCTTGAGTGCCCTACCATCCATTCTTAATTAGCACATTCGTTTAGATAATATCACCAACTTTAACTTTAACACCTATGTGTTCTTTTGTACTATTGTTGTTGACATCTTTTGATGATCTGCTTCTATCACTGCTTGTTTGTCCCTACAACAACACCCCCACTCCACCGCTCTCTCTCTCTCTCTCCGCCCCCCACACACACACCTGAAACCAGCTTATATTTCAACTCTTTCTTGGACTCAAACTCAAGTTCTGTCGAAGGGTCATGAGGACTCGAAACGTCAACTCTTTTCTTCTCCGCCGATGCTGCCAGACCTGCTGAGTTTTTCCAGGTAACTCTGTTTTTGTTTTTGTTTGGGAACAATAATCCTCACTCTGCAATGACCTAACAAAATATCTGAGTCTGTTACAACTTGATGTTAGTTACAGAATAAAATACATCAAAGGACAACTAAGGGTTACACGGTTAAAATCATAGTGGAATACTACAGCACAGTTCTCTGTTGGTTCTCGCAGGGACACCAGCAGCTGCCAGCTCATTGAGCAGTAAAGGAGGAAAGGAGTATCATAAACAAGCTGCCTGGAATCCTTGACGCAAAGGTGGGATGTCTGCCCCAACACAAAGGTACAGGATCAAGCAATGGTTGTTTGTGCTTTAGTATATTCACCCCCTAGCACTATAGATAAGGTCAAGCAGGGTTATCTATTCTCTGGCAGCATCGGCAGAGAAGAAAAGAGTTGATGTTTCGAGTCCTCATGACCCTTCGACAGAACTTGATTTCGAGTCCCACTCGAAATCAAGTTCTGTCGAAGGGTCATGAGGACTCGAAACGTCAACTCTTTTCTTCTCCGCCGATGCTGCCAGACCTGCTGAGTTTTTCCAGGTAATTCTGTTTTTGTTTTGGATTTGCAGCATCCGCAGTTTTGTTTTGTCTTTATCTATTCTCTGTCTCACTTCTGATGACCAGATGGGCGCCTCCAAAGATCCTGGGTATTCATAAGCTAGAACAGATCAATTGTATACTGCATGCCGGAAACAAAGATTTTCAATGTGATTAATTATTGAATGTTAGACAGTTTTATCACCTTCAGGCTCTTTGATATGTACAACTTTCACCAAAACTATGTGTGTACTCTGATGCTTCTTCAGAGTGTCAGCTATAACTCTGTGTGTACTCTGATGCTTCTTCAGAGTGTCAGCTATAACTCTGTGTGTACTCTGATGCTTCTTCAGAGTGTCAGCTATAACTATGTGTGTACTCTGATGCTTCTTCAGAGTGTCAGCTATAACTCTGTGTGTACTCTGATGCTTCTTCAGAGTGTCAGCTATAACTCTGTGTGTACTCTGATGCTTCTTCAGAGTGTCAGCTATAACTCTGTGTGTACTCTGATGCTTCTTCAGAGTGTCAGCTATAACTATGTGTGTACTCTGATGCTTCTTCAGAGTGTCAGCTATAACTATGTGTGTACTCTGATGCTTCTTCAGAGTGTCAGCTATAACTATGTGTGTACTCTGATGCTTCTTCAGAGTGTCAGCTATAACTATGTGTGTACTCTGATGCTTCTTCAGAGTGTCAGCTATAACTATGTGTGTACTCTGATGCTTCTTCAGAGTGTCAGCTATAACTCTGTGTGTACTCTGATGCTTCTTCAGAGTGTCAGCTATAACTCTGTGTGTACTCTGATGCTTCTTCAGAGTGTCAGCTATAACTATGTGTGTACTCTGATGCTTCTTCAGAGTGTCAGCTATAACTATGTGTGTACTCTGATGCTTCTTCAGAGTGTCAGCTATAACTCTGTGTGTACTCTGATGCTTCTTCAGATTGTCAGCTATAACTCTGTGTGTACTCTGATGCTTCTTCAGAGTGTCAGCTATAACTATGTGTGTACTCTGATGCTTCTTCAGAGTGTCAGCTATAACTCTGTGTGTACTCTGATGCTTCTTCAGAGTGTCAGCTATAACTATGTGTGTACTCTGATGCTTCTTCAGAGTGTCAGCTATAACTATGTGTGTACTCTGATGCTTCTTCAGAGTGTCAGCTATAACTATGTGTGTACTCTGATGCTTCTTCAGAGTGTCAGCTATAACTCTGTGTGTACTCTGATGCTTCTTCAGAGTGTCAGCTATAACTCTGTGTGTACTCTGATGCTTCTTCAGAGTGTCAGCTATAACTATGTGTGTACTCTGATGCTTCTTCAGAGTGTCAGCTATAACTATGTGTGTACTCTGATGCTTCTTCAGAGTGTCAGCTATAACTCTGTGTGTACTCTGATGCTTCTTCAGAGTGTCAGCTATAACTATGTGTGTACTCTGATGCTTCTTCAGAGTGTCAGCTAGCTCCACCGTAAGCTGCTGGGCTCTTTGTGATATCACGATTTTAATAAAAGACTTCCAAGACAAACCTCCTGGGTCTGAGCGTTCACTCTGATTTCCGCGACAAGAGTAAAGCCCATTCTGAACAGTTCAGTCACATGGTGATTCACCAGATGCAGCTTTGACCTGTTACTTAGTAAAACTCCATTCATACAGTCTATTCAATGAGTCACAGGGAAGTTATAACATCGAGTATTTAGAGAAAGATATAGGAACACCAGTATGTCAATAAAATAATGCCTGATCTGGTAGTATTTCAGCTCCACTTCCTCTCTGCTGTCATAACCCGTGAATCTCTTGCATGACAAAAATCTCTTTCACTCAGCTTTGACCAAATTCAATGTTCAAACCCCCAGTGCTTTTTGGGGAACACTGCTGGAGCAATTATAAATATATGTTATCTTCGCCTCTGTCTAACAATTGATATTTCTTATTTCAAAACTATATCCACTGGTTGCAGGCTCCCCCTGCAGGGAAAACATCCCCTGTGAGGCCACTATTTCAAGTTCCCTCAGGATCATTTATGATTCAATGAGATCACCCTTAATCCTTCTAAACTCCATTGAGTATAGGTCCAATCTGTTCAATCCTTCTTCAAAAGATGAACCCTTCATCTCAGGAATGAGTCATGTCAAGCTCTCTGATCTGCTTCTACAGAAATTAAAAAGCTTCCTTCTTCTCCATAAATATTCGGAAATTGCACACAGAACTCCAGTACCCACAGTTCCTACCAAGGCTTGTAAATCTACACTAAAGTTTCCCTCCATTTATATTCCATTTCTATTGCAATATATACGAATGCTCAATTTCCCATGGGAAGGCAAAGGCGAACTTTATAAAGAATCAGACCCACTCTACACTGCCTTCCTTGATGGAAGGAGGGTCATTTATAAAGCAGCTGCATGTGTTTGGGCAAGGACAAAATCCAGAGAAACTCCAGCAGTTATGTCCTGGATTTAAGTTGATTGCCCTCCAACACCTACAGCCAGCTTCCGTTATGCTAGATATTGCTACACCCAGTGCGCAGTTTTCACGCGATTCCCATTGACTCCAACTTTGATACCACGGACAAATGCGGCCTGGATGTGAAGGGTAATCACGCTCACCTCTCCTCTGTAGCTCAGCTATTTTTCCAAAAATTGAACCCAGACTTCGTGAGATCATGGCGGAACCCAGCGAGGCATCAGGGAACAGTTTATTGCTAAGCAGGTGCCAAGTAGATGGATATTTACTTTGTTTGAATCCAATGCTGCACCTGTGCTGGAAGTGTTCATGGGGTCTGTTTCGAGGGACATTTACTCTATCTAACCCTGTGCTGGTCCTGCCCTGATAGTGTTTGATGCAGCCTGTGTAGAGGGAGATTTGTTCTGTGCCTAACATTTGTTCTGCACCTGCCCTGGCAGTAATTCGTGGGAACCGTGCAGAGTGAGATGTACTCACTACCTAACCATTGTAGATCCAAACTTGCCATTGTTTAATTTGACAGAAGATGGAACTTCACACTCGATCTAACCACAAGCTGCATCTGAACTGGTAGATTGTATACTTATAGAATCACAGAATATTTATGGCTCAGAAGGAGGCCTCTTGTCCAATTGTGTCTGTGCAGGCTGATAAACCACCAAGAAATCCGAATCCCACCTTCTAGAATCTGGTCTGTAGTCCTGCAGGTTACATATGTTCTGGGATTAGCTGTGTGTCCCTGGGGAGTGTTCTGGGATTAGCTGTGTGTCCCTGGAGAGTACCTTGGGATGAGATGTGTGTCTCTGGGGAGTGCTCTGGGATTAGATGTGTGTCCCTGGGGAGTGCTCTGGGATTAGCTGGGTGTCCCTGGGGAGTGTATGCAGTATTGCTGTGTGTCACTGGGGAGTGTGTGCAGTATTGCTGTGTGTCACTGGGGAGTGTGTGAAGTATTGCTGTGTGTCACTGGGGAGTGTGTGCAGTATTGCTGTGTGTCCCTGGGGAGTGTGTGCAGTATTGCTGTGTGTCCTTGGGGAGCGTGTGCAGTAGTGCGGTGTGTCCCTGGGGAGTGTGTGGAGTATTGCTGTGTGTCCCTGGGGAGTATGTGGAGTATTGTTGTGTGTCCCTGGGGAGTGTGTGGAGTATTGCTATGTCTCCCTGGTGAGTGTGTGGAGTATTGCTGTGTGTCCCTGGGGTGTGTGTGCAGTATTGCTGTGTGTCCCTGGGGAGTGTGTGGAGTATTGCTGTGTGTCCCTGGGGAGTGTGTGCAGTATTGCTGTGTGTCCCTGGGTACTGTGTGCAGTATTGCTTTGTGTCCCTGGGGAGTGTGTGCTGTATTGCTGTGTGTTCCTGGGGAGTGTGTGGAGTATTGCTGTGTGTCCCTGGGGAGTGTGTGCAGTATCGCTGTGTGTCCCCGGGGAGTGTGTGCAGTATCGCTGTGTGTCCCCTGGGAGTGTGTGCAGTATTGCTGTGTGTCCCTGGGGAGTGTGTGCAGTATTGCTGTGTGTCCCTGGGGAGTGTGTGGAGTATTGTTGTGTGTCCCTGGGGAGTGTGTGCTGTATTGCTGTGTGTCCCTGGGGAGTGTGTGCAGTATTGCTGTGTGTTTCTGGGGAGTGTGTGCAGTATTGCTCTGTGTCCCTGGGGAATGTGTGGAGTATTGCTGTGTGTCCCTGGGGAGTGTGTGCAGTATTGCTGTGTGTCCCTGGAGAGTGTGTGCAGTATTGCTGTGTGTCCTTAGGTTGTGTGTCAGGATTTGCTGTGTGTCCCTGGGGATTGTGTCGGGATTTGTTGCTGTTCCCTGGGGTGTGTGTGCCGTGATTTCTTATGTGATATTAGGGTTGTTTATGTGTTTGCTGAAGGTCCCTGGGGAATATATTTTGAATTTCCTGGATGCCCCTGGCGAGTGTCTCCAAGTTTCCCGGAGGACCCTGGGGAGTTGGTATTTCCTTTTGTTCTCTCCGGAGTGTCTCCGTTTTTCCTGTGTGACACTGGAGAGTCTGTCTGTATTTCCTGGGGGAATTTGGGGAGCCTGTCGATATTTCATATGTCTCACTGGGGACTGTTTTGGGTGTCGGGAATTCCTCTGAACTCCTGTGGGGTGAATCCATATTTCCTTTGGGGGAGGGGGGAACGGTGGTGGGTCCCTGTGGAATTTGTCCACATTTGCAGCTTGTCCCCAGGGAATGCGTAGGAATTCGCTTTGGACTCAGTGGAGTGTTTGGGATTTGCAGCAGTCCCCGCGGAGTATTTCAGGATTTGCAGGCCGTTCCTGTGGAGTGTATCGGGATTTGCTGGACTCCCTGGTCAGTCTGTCTTTATTTACTGCCTAACCCTGGGGACTGAGTCGGGATTCTGCAGATGATTGAAAGATGACATCAGCTTTTCTATCAATTGAAACTCTCTCGGTAATAACCTTTCACTGATGCTCAGCTGGGTTCTGCCAGCGCCATTCAGCTCCTGAAGCCATTATACCCCTGGTTTAAATGTGGTTACAAGCGGTGAACTCAGAATGTGAGGTGAGAGGCATGTGCCGGGGCATCAGGACAGCCTTTTACTGAATATGGAATGAAGTCGCACTGGCAACTCCAGAGTCAATGGAATCAGAGGGAATAATGTGCACTGGTTTGAGTCATACCTAACCCAGTGGAATATGGTTGTGGTTGTTGGGGTCAATCATCTTGGTCCCAGGTCTTATCTGCAGCAGTTCCTCACGTTAGTGCCCTGGGCCCAAACATCTTCTGTTGGTTCTTCAGTGCCCTTCCCTCCATTATGATGGCAGAAGTGAGGATGTTCGCTAATTGCTCAACTTTCTACAGCAATTGGGGTCCCACAGATACTGACGCAGTCCGTGCTGATATGCAACTAGACCTGAACAACATTCAAGGTTGAACTGATAATTGACAGGTAATGCTCATTCCACACAATTTCAAAGCAAACCACCATCTCCAAAAAGGGAAAATTCAACTCTTTCCTGCTGACATTTAATGAAAATAAAATCAGTGAACCCGGCACCCTCACCATCCTCAGTGTAACCATTGACCTGGAAATGAACTGGACCAGCCATATAAATATTGTGGCTGAATGTGCAGGACAGAGGCTGGGAATTCTGCAGAGAGTTGCTCACCTTTATCAAACACTCCCAGGTCAGGTACAGCAAAGGGTCAAATTCAGAGTAATGCTCACTCTACACTGTCCAGAGCTGACAATCTCAGGTACATTATGGTCTTCATGAGAGAGTACAGTTCCCTCTACACTTCCTTCTAGATAGGCCCATGGCGCACTCTCAGTACAGTGCAATAACTAGTTTAGTTTCTTATTTTATTCCTCCATGGGATATGGGCTTCGCTGGCTGGGTCAGCATTTCTTGCCCATCCCTTGTTGCCCTTGAGAAGTTGGTGGTGAGCTGCCTTCTTGAAACACTGCAGTCCTGGTGGTGTTGGTGCATCTACAGTGCTGCTAGGGAGGGAGTTCCAGGATTTTGACACTGTGCCAGTAAAGAACGGTGATATTTTTGCAAATCTTATTGGTGAGTGACTTGGAGGGGAACTTCCAGGTGGAGGTGTTCCCACCGATCAGCTATCATTGTCCTTCTAGATGGGAGTGGCCATGGGTTTTGGAATATGTTGTCGAAGCTGCCTTGGTGAATTCCTGCAGTGCATCTTGTAGATGGCACACACTGCTGCTAATGCGTGCGGGTGGTGGACGGAGTGAATGTTTGTGGTTTTAAAGCCAATCAAGTGGGCTGATTTCTCCAACTTCTTGATTGTTGTGTGAACCACACTCATTCACTCTAGTGGGGAGTGTTCCATCGCACTCCTAACATGTGCCTTGCAGATTGTGGACAGGCTTTTGGGGAGTCAGGAGGTCAGCAGAGTTGTTAGCCTCTGACCTGCTCCTTTAGCCACAGTATTTATATGGCTAGCCAGATCAGTTAAATAATTTAGATCATGTATGCGCTTGAAATATTTTGTTTTGCTTAATAAATGTTTAATTTAGTTCTTTTTTAACATTCGTAAAGTTGTCAGTGGAATATTCAATTCTGAATTTAGTGCACACATCTTATCGTGACAATTACACATTGCAAAACCATTGCGATAGTGTGGCCACTGTTCCCTTGTGGAACACGCCTTGCACATGTCACCTGCCACATCATAGCACAAGCGTCTGGCAATGGCTGTCTCCAACAAGAGAGAATATATCCATCATCCCTTGACATTCAATGGCATAACAAGCACAAAATCCCCAAATTACAACATCCTAGGGTTACCAATGACTAGAAACTGAACTGGAACAACAATACAACTTCTGTGGCTAGAAGATCAGGTCAGGGGCCAGGAATCAAGTGGTGAGTAACTCATTTCCTATCTCATCTAAGACTTTCCACCATATACAAGGCGCAAGTCAAGAGTGTGATAGAACACTCCACGTTTGCTTGGATGAGTGCAGATCCAACAACACTCATGTAGCTTGAAACCTTCCAGGATAACAGCAGCTGGATTGATTGGAATCCCATCCCCTAACCTTCACTCCCTCCACCATCGACGCACATTAGCAGCAGCGTGTAACAACGACTAGTTGCAGTGCTGGCATTCACCAAGGCTGCTTAAACCCATGACTGCCACAACCTGGAAAGGCAAGTGAAGCAGTTAGGTGGGAACACCAACACCTGGATGTGTCCCTACAAGTCACTCACCATCCTGAATTCGAACATTCTCACTGTTCCTTCATGATCATTGCGACAGAATCCTTGAATTCTCTTCCTAACAGCTTTGTGGGTGTATCAACGCCATGCGGATGCAACGGTTCAAGATGGTAGCTCACCAGCACCATCTCACCGGCAACGAGGGAGAGACAATAAATGCAACCCTTGCCAGCGAAACTGCCATTCCAAAAATGATTTTGAAAATACATCTTCAGCATGTATAATGACAGCACGCAGTGACATAACATAACATTCACTACTGAAGGGGATGCATTTGTGCCATCCTCATGTTAATCTCAGGAAAATGGACACAGTAAAACTGAAATGCATTAAATACATGACATAGAATGGAGAGTTATTGTAAACTGAGTCCTTCACCTCCAAATGATAGTCTCAAAGCAAATATTCCCCACCATAATATGGACTGAAATTGTTAGATTGTGTAGGTGTAGAGGGATATTTATTCTATATTGAATAACGTGCTGTTCTGTCTTGAGAGTGTTTGATTGGAAAAGTGTAGAGGGAGTTTTACCTTGATTCTAACCCCACGCTGTACCTGTCCTGGGAAAATTTGTTTGGGGCATTACGGAAGGGGCTTTACTGTCTCTCTAAACCAATGCTGTTCTGTCCTGAAAGTGTTTGATGGGGACAGTGTAGAGGGAGTTTTAGTTTCATTCTAACCCCGCGCTGTTCCTGTCCTGGGAATGTTTGTTTGAGGCATTGTAGAAGTGGCTTTACTCTCTATCTGTCCCCATGGTGTATCTGATATGGGAGTGTTTGATGAGGACAGTGTAGAGAGAGCCTTCCTCTGTATATAATTCAATGTTGTAACTAAGCTGGGAGTGTTTTCTGGGAACAGTGTAGGTGGAGATTCTCTCTGCTTCTGACTGCATGATGTGCTTGCCATGTGACTATTGTTGGAACAGATAAAACTGAGCTTTATTCGGTACCGAATCCATTCAGATCCTATGCTGCCATTGGTTAATGAGACAGTGTAGATGGAACTTTATTATAAAACTATCCACAAGCTGTACCTGAATTGGCAGTGTTTGGAGTTATAGAAACATAGAAAGTTTGAAGCACAGAAAGATGCTACTTGTCCTATCGGGCCTGTCCCGGCCAATAACCAAGGAACCAAGCCTCATCCGTAGCCTGCAGGTTATGGCTCTGGAGATGAACATTTAGAGACGTTCAAAATGAGTTAAGAGTTTCTTCATCTTCTGCCACTGTGAGGCAGTCAGTCTCAGGCCGATGAGAATGCTTTCTCACTTCCCTATAATCTTACTACCAATCATTTTAAATTGGTGCCCGCTCGTCACTGACCTCTCTGTTTAGCTAAATAGGCCTTTCATAGTCACACTATCCAGGCCCCTCACAATTCAGTACATCTCAAACAAATCTCCCCTCAGCCTCCTCTGTTCCACGGAGGACAGAACCAGATTGTCCAACCTTTCCTCCCAGCTGTAACTTGCAGAACTTGCCCAATCTGTGTTTCATGGGTCACTGTAGAGGAACATTCAGTGTGTATGGATGTAGCTGTTATGTAAGTGTTCGATTGACATTGAGAGGAAGGAGGTTTACTGTGTGTCTAAACACATTCAGGAACTGGACAGGGAGTGTTTGATGTGGGTATTATGCAGAATGCTTAACTCTCTTTCCAATATCAAGTTGTAGATGTTCTGAGAGTGTTTGAAGGGCACTGTACAGAGGAAGGATTGTCCTGTATCTAACAATGAGATCTATCTACTCTGGAAGTGTTTGATAGGAACAGAAGAGAGAGAGCTTAATTTCTATATAACATGTGCTTTGCCTGCACAACCTTGTGTTTGGCGGTGAGAGTGAACAAATATGTTTTCTTTTCATCTAACCCTTTGCTGTACCTGGCTTCGGAGTGTTTGATGAGAAAATGTACAAGGGGCTTTATTCTTTAACTGATCCTGAGCTGCCCCTCCATTAATAATGCTGGAAGGTGACAGTGTAAATTAATTAGCAATTCATATGTAAACCCATTCAAAACCTGCTATGAGCGTTTGATGGAACAGGATACAAGGAGCTGCTCTCTGTATCTAAGCCCATGCATTACCTGCCCTGGGAGTGTATGATGATAGGACTGAGAACAGGGAGTTTGATCTGTATCTAAATGCATGCTGTAGCTGCCCTGGGAGAATATGATGGACAGAGTAGGGGGAGCACTTCTCTGCATATAACATCGGGAGGAAATTAAATTGGAAGCGTTTGATGGAAAAAATTTGGAGAGATGTTAAGTCTGATCTTTTCCCCTGTGCGCTGATAGGCTGGGGAGTTTTTGATGAGAGAGTGTCGAATGAGAATTTCTATGTGTTCAGCATCATGATGTAAAGCTCTGTCAATGTCTGATGGTGACTCCGGAAAGGGAGTTTGGCTCACTATTAAACCGGGTGACTATACCTGCCTTGGGAGTGTAGAATTGGACAGTGGAAAATGAGAATAAATCACTATCCATGCCTCTGTTGCAGCTGTCCTGGGAATAGTTGATTTGCACATTTGTCATGTGCCTCACTAACCTCAGTCATCTGGTCACTTCCCCTGCAAATACTTCACCCAACTCGATAATATTGTGATGACCCAACCTGGAACATCACTGACCTGACCATGATTCTGAATATCAAACAGAAACAACACTTACCATGTTCTTATTGTCACTGCCCGACAGGTGCATATAACCGTAGAAACATAGAAGTAGGAGTAGGACAATCGGCACCTCGATTCTGCTCGATCATTTATTACGGTAATGGCTGATCATCCAACTCAATAGCCTGCTTCCGATATCTCCACATATCCTTTGATCCCTTTCACCCCAAGAACTATATCTAACAGTTTCCTGAAAACATACAGTGTTTTGGCCTCAAATATTTTCTGTAGTAGCGAAGTCCACAGGCTCACCACTCTCTGGGTGAAGAAATGTCTCCTCATCTCAGTCTTAAATGGTCTAGCCTGCATCCTCAGACTGTGACCTGTGATTCATGACTCCCCCACCTTCAGGAACATCGTTCCTGCACTTACCCTGTCTTGGCCTGTTAGAATTTTATTGGTTTCTATGAGATCCCCCATTCATTCTTCTAAACTCCAGTGAATATAATCCTATCCGACTCAATCTCTCCTCATTTGTCAGTACTGCCATCCCAGGAAAGAGTCTGGTAAACCTTTGCTGCACTCCCTCTTTAACAAGAACATCCTTCCTTAGAGAAGTAGAACAACACTGCACACTATATTCCATGTGTTGTCTCACCAAGGCCCTGTATAACTGCAGTAGGGCTTCCGTGCTCCTGTACTCGAAACTTCTCGTTATGAAGAACAACATTTCTTTTGCCTTCTTTACCACCTGCTGTACCTGCATGCTCACCTTCAGTGACTGGTTTACGAGAGCAACCCGGACTCATTGCATACTCCGCTCACTCAATTTATAGCCATTCAGATAATAATCGGCCATCCTGATTTTGCTACTAACATGGATAACCTCATATTTATCCACATTATACTGCATCTACCATGCATTTTCTCCAGTCAGTCAGCTTATCCAAATCACAATGAAACATCTCTTCATCCTCCTCACAGCTCGGTCTCCTACACAGCTTTGTGTTGTCTGCAACTTTAGAAATGTTACATTTAGTTACCCCATTTAAATCATTGACATACATTTTGAAGAGCTGAGCTCCCAACATCTATCACTGCAGTACCCCACTAATCACTTCTTGCCATTCGCATTAAATCCCATTTATTCCTACTCATCATTTCCTCTCTGCCAACCAGTTTTCTACCCATCTCAATACACTGTCCCCAAACCCATTCGCTTTCATTTTACACGCTATTCTCGTTTGTGGGATTTTGTTCGAATCCTTCTGAAAGTCCAAATAAACCACATCCACTGGCTCCCCCTTCATCAACTCTACTCATTACATTCTCGAAAAATTCCCGTCGATTTGTCAAGCATGAGTTCCTTTTCATAAATCCATGCTCACTCTGTACAATTCTGCCAATGTTTTCCATTTTCTCAGCTACTGAATCTTTTATAAAGGACTGTAGAACTTTCCCGACTACTGACTGACTTTAACAGAGTTGAGAGTCAGAGACAATAAAAATAGCCCATGTTCCAGTGCTGATATTGTCGGCATTGGAGTGCTGCTCTGGGCTGCAGGAGATTGCTTAAGTTGGAGTTTGGTGAGTACATCACTTATTAAGTCTGAACTCCACCACCCAACCTGATGCATCAATTACATCAGTCTTTTCACACCACACATCTAGGTACATTACTTACCTCACTTTTATTGACACTACTGCACAGCTACTTCACTAAACTCAACTTTATTACCACCATCCATCCAATTAGATCACTGACCTCTCTCTCATTGTCACTTTTAATCCAGTTACATCACTGACGTCACTTTTATTGTCACTATACATCCAGATTGATCACTGACATCAATTTTATTGTCAGTACCCATCCAGTTAGATAGCTGATCTAATTCTGACTGTGACTATCCATTCAGTTACATCACGGGCCTGAATCTCATTGTCACTATCTGTCCAGTTCAATCAATTACTTACTCTTTTTGTCACTTTCCGTTCAGTTTGATCACTGACTTCACACTTGCTGGCACTATCCATCCGCATGGTTTGCTGACCTCTCTCTCATTGTAACTTATTGTGTGTGTTAGCAATCAGGTGCAGCAAGTATTTGAAAAGGCAAATTGTATTTCTGCTTGCTTTCCTAGTTGGTTCAAATTTTAAAATAGTGAAGTCTTGTTAAACTAATACATGGTGTAGACGAGGCTGCACTTGGAGTACTGAGAACACATTTTGGCTCCAATATTTAAGAAAAGATAGATTGGCATTGAAGGAAGTTCCACAGGGAATCACTAGATTGGTTTAATGGGGTTGACTTAACAAGAAAGGATAAACAGGCTCGGCCTTTATTCATTATAGTATAAAAAAATGAACGGTGATCATATTGAAACATACACGATTCTGGGGGTGGGGGGTGGGGCCTGACAGGATAGATGTTGAGAAGATGTTTCCACGAGTGGGAGAATCTCAAACTAGGGGACGTAGATACAGAAAGGAGGAAACAAGTTTAGCACGGAGATGCGAATAAAGTGCTTCTCTTAGGGGTAATTGCCTACAAACAGCAATTGCATTAATATATGTTGGGGTTGTTTTGGTGCAGAAAAGTTTTGGAATGAAAATAACTGTGGGGCCCGAGATCAGGCACATGAAAAATGAAAAGTTTGCGTGCTTTTCAAATGGAAGTATCACTGATAGACCAAGAAGTGGGAATGTTTTCTATTTTACCCAAGGGTGTTCTTGGGTGCAGGGTGTGGAAATGTGAAAGATATTGAACATGAACTGGAATTATTTCATGTGCACAGGGCTGCATAAGTAAACTGTTAAACGTTTAAGTGATACAGGGGCTACTCAATCCCTAATTTTGAGGGATGGTGATGTTTGTTGTTCTGAGGGAGTATTGCAGGAGCAAATGATAATAGTTGGGGTTGATGGAGATGCGAAGCCTATTCCCTTTTGGAAGTTAAATTTAAAGCGTAAGTGGCAATCTGTTGAGCTGATTATTGGAGTGGTTGAAAAAAAGCATGTTGCACGTTTCCAATTTATTTTGGGTAAAGAAATAATTGCGTCACATAAGCAAGTGATGCCTATGGAAGTTGAACAGCCGTAAATGTGCTTCAACAGATGTGCTGCAGAAGGAGCATCCTGGATTGTTTCTAGATTGTGGGATAAGAAAACCACAGGCTCACAGGTTGAAACAGGAACAACAGGAAGTTACGTAGCATGGAGAAGCTTCTGATGTCCAATTATCTGACACCATTTTTGGTAAGATTGTTCAGGAAGAGACAATGGAGGAGGATGCTGTCGGGGTATTTAGCTCAAGGCTAGTGCACGTGTTGCATAGAAATGGTTTGCAAATGAAAGAGTTATATCAGACTGCGTACACAAGAAGAGAGGCAGAATGTATTAGCGACTGTTATTACCTGGTGTGTAATTATTTCATTAGAAAATGGTGACTTTGTCATGCTTCAGGAAAAGAAACCTGGAAGAAAGGGCATCAAATTATAATACCACCTGCATCTAGAAATGTTATCTGGAGAATTACAATGGGCAGTTATTTAGGAATTGTGAAAGTGCCAAATCCTATATATTGGTCTGGATTGCATATATATGTATTTAAATTCTGAAGAACATGTCGCACCTGTGAAGTGATAGATAAAAGATAAAACATAAATAATCCAGCACATTTAGTTCTAATTCAGGCATTTGAGGGACTGTGCAGAGTTGAAACATGAGGATATATCTCGTGTTAATACATGGCTGAATAGATGGTGTGATAGGGAGATGGGGTTCAGTTTCCTGCTGCATTGGGAACTATTTGGGGAGAGGTGGGACCTGTACAAACTGTAATGGTTATACTTGCACTGGACCGGGACTGATGTCCAAGGTGGATCGGTTGCTAGATTGGTTGGGAAGGGCTTAAGGTAAAATGACAGGGGGATGGCAACCTATTCAAGAAATCAGAGGAAGGGGAATCAAGGAAAATAACAAAAGACAGAAAGCAGAATAAGGTTAAGTGATAGGCAGAGAAATCAAGTACAAGAATCAAATAGGGGCCTCAATGAATTATAGTGGGAATGGGACAATTAATGTTAACAAGACAATCCTAAATGCTTTGTGCCTTAATGCAAGCAACACTTGCATAACGTAGATGAATCAAACCCGCAAATAGATGTAAATGGGTATGATATAATTGGGATTAAAGAGACATGGCTGCAGGGTGACCTTGGGTGGCAACTGAACATTCAGCGATATTCAAAATTTAGGATGGACAGACAAAAAGGAAAAGGTGGTAGCATTGCATTGCTATTTAATGAGGAAATTAATGCAATATTGAGGAAAGCTATTAGCTCCGACAATGTGGAATCTGTATGAGTAGAGCTAAGAAACACTAAGGGGCAAAAGACCGTTATTGTGGGTTGTATATAGATACTCAAACTGTAGTGGTGATGTTGGGAATGGCATTAAACAGGAAATTAGAGACGCATGTAATCAAGGGACATCTGTAATTATGGGTGACTTTAACATGCCTTTAGATTGTGCAAATCAAATTAGTAACAATACCGTGGAGGAGGAATTCCTGGAGTGTTTATGGGATGCTTTTCTGGACCAATACATTGAGGAACCAAAGAGAGATCAGGCCATCCTCGAATGCGTATTGTGTACTGAAAAAGGGATAACTGGCAATGTAGTTGTGTGAGGCCCCTTGGGGATGAGCGACCACAATATGATAGAATTCTTCAAAAAGATGGAGAGTTCCATAGTTGATTCTGAAATGAGGGTCCTGAATCTTAATAAAGGAAACTACGCTGGTATAAGGCGTGACTTGTCTATGATGGATTGTGAAACGTTACTTAAATGGATGACAGTGGAAAGGCAATGGCAAACATTCACAGAGCGCATGGGTGAACTGCAACAATTGTTTATTCCTGCCTGGTGCAAAAGTAAAACAGGAAAGTTGGCCAAACCATGGCTTACAAGGGAAAATGGAGATAATATTAGATGGAAGGAAGAGGCTTTCAAATTGGCCAGAGAAACAACAGACATGAGGATTGGAAGCAGTTTACAGTTCTGCAAAGGTGGACAAAGGGATTGATTAAGTAGAGGAAAATAGAGTGTGAGAGAAAGTTTCCAGTGAACATAAAAAACTGAGTGGACAAGTTTCTATAGGGATGTGAAGAGATAAAGATTGGTGAAGACAAATGTAGGTCCCTTACAGTCGGAAACAGCGGAAGTTATGTTGGGGAACAAAGAATTGGCTGACCAACTAAGTACCTACTTACTTATTTATATCTTCACAAAGGAGGACACTAATAACATCCCAGAAGGGTTGGGGAACAGAGGTTTGAGTGAGAGGCAGGATCTGAAAGAAATCAGTATTAGTAAGGAGATGGTGTTGGGGAAATCGATGGGATTGAAGGCCGATATATCCCTGAGCCTGATAATCTACATCCCAGAGTAGTTAAGGAAGTGGCCCCAGAAATAGCTAATACATTGGTCATCATCTTCCGACGATCCTCTAGACTCTGGAACAGTTCCTACAGATTGGAGGGGAGCTAATGTAACCCCACTATTTTAAAAGGGACACAGATAGAAAACAGGGAATCATAGACCAGTCAGCCTGACTTCGGTACTGGGGAAAATTCTACAGTCCATTAGAAAAGATTTATTAGCTGAGCACGTGGAAAGCAGTGGCAGAGTCAGCATGGGTTTATGGAAGGGAAATAATGCTTGTAAAATCTACTGGAATTTTTCGGGGATGTAACTAGTAGAGTTGCTGAGTGGGAACCAGTGCATGTGATTACTTGGACTTTCAGAAGGCTTTTGACAAAGCGCCACATAAGAGATTGGCACGTAAAATTAAAGCACATGGGATTGGGGGCAGTGTATTGAGAAGGCTGGAAAACTGATGGGCAGGCAGAAAACAAGGAGTAGGAATAAACGGGTCTTTTTTTTCTGAATGGCAGGCAGTGGGGTACTGCAGGACTCAGTGCTGGGACCCATTATTAACAACATATATTAATCATTTAGGTAAGAGAATTAAATGTAATTTCTCCATATTTCCATGTTACACAAAGCTGGGTGGGAGGGTGAGCTGTGAGTAGGATAGAGAGATGATTCAGTGTGATTTTGATAAGCTGTGTGAGTGGTCAAATGCATGGCAGATGCAGTATAATGTGGATAGATGTGAGGTTATCCATTTTGATAGCTAAAACAGTAAGGCGGATTATTAAATGAATGGCAATGAATTGAGAGAGGGAAATGTGCACTGGGACCAGGGTGTCCTTGTATACCAGTCCCTGAAGGTAAGCATGCAGGTGCAGCAGGGGATAAAGAAAGTAAATTGTATTTTTATCGTTCATAGCCAGTGGATTTGAGTACAGGAACAGAGACGTCTTGCTGCAATTGTACAGGGCCTTGGTGAGACCACAACTGCAATATTGTGTGCAGTTTTGGTCTCCTTATCTGTGGAAGGTGTACTTGCTATAGAGTGAGTGCAGTGAAGGTTTACCCGACTGCTTCCTGGGATGTCAGTACTGAGATATGCAAAGAGATTGAGTCGATTAGCATTACATTCGCTGGAGCTCAGGAGAATGAGGGGGGATTTCATGGAAACCTATACAATTCTAACAAGACTAGACAGTGGAGATGCTGGAAGCATGTTCCCGATTGTGGAGAATCCAGAATGAGGGATTACAGCCTGAGGATAATGGGTAGGCAATTTAGGACTGAGATGATGAAAAATTTCTTCACCCATAAAGTAGTGAGCCTGTGGAATTCGTTACCACAGAAAGTAGTTGAGGCCAAAAATTGGCAAGTTTTCAAGAATGAGTTAGGTATAGCTCTTGGGGCTAAAGGAATCAAATTGTATGGGGAGAAAGTAGGATCAGGCTATTGAGTTGAATGATCAGCCATGAACATAATGAATGGTGGAGCAGGCTATAAGGGCTGAATGATCTACTCCTGCTGCAAGTTTCTATGTTTCAATGGTTACTATGATTGTTTACGAGGTTCGTGATTGATTGTGTCGGAACAGTCACTAAGGAAAAAAGTGGAAATCCGTGCTTACTGACAAAAATGGACCTGCCTTCAAGGCTTACTGAAGTGATACATTTGAAAAACATTCCCACAAGGAGAATTGTGGAGGATTATTTTTATGACAATGTATGGTTTGCCAAAGGAAGTGTTCCTGATGAAGCATATGAGCCAACCATCAAATTGAAATTCAAGAGAATGTATGAGGAATCCGAAAGCGCCTGGAGCACCATTCACTCCAGAGCCAGCCATCCTGCACTGAGCAGCCCTCCAGACTGATGGCAATTGGACATTTTCTCCAAATCTTTGAACGATATATTGTGGGTCTGTCGGCAGTACAGTGAAAGCTCATTGGGTACCTTGTCACCCAACACTCCATCAACATAATACGCCTGTGGCACATCGCTATTGCATCAAAGATAAAAACTTACTACTACTGCTACTCCTGCCTCGCTAAACATGGCTGCTGTGTGCTTGTGCGATCAGACATTTCTAATGCAGCTTCTGTTTCATCACCACCATTCTGTGATACAATTCGTGACGGCACTTTCCATATCGTAAATACATTCCTCCAAGTGCCAACTGGGGAAAGAAAGTTCTGTCAGCTCTCCCTCACTCAGCCACCAAAGAGGGGACTTCAACATACTTACTGGGATAACTGGGCCCAAACATTATTGGTGAACTGCTCTTCAGTGTGCCTCCAGAAACGTTATCACATTGTTACATGGCCCCAAGCAGCAGGGATGTTCCAGTTAACTAGATGGATCCAGATATAATCACCTGTCCTGTGCTGGCTCCATTCACTTGATGGACACCCAAACCAGCACAGTGCCCAGTCCTGGATCATTTCTGACACGGACAACACAAGCCATTGCTCATCCACATTGGTCTTTGCTTTCTAGCCATCAGGAATGCAATGAAGATGCAATGAATGCATGCAAACTGTCAAAAATTCACCGAGGCCTTGGACTGCATTCGAGTTATGAAAACTTCTTGCTTGTGCTTGGTTTACTCCATTCTGCACGAAAATGATAATCTCAGTCACAATTCCAAAAGTCATTTTCATACCAGACCTTGAAAAAATATCTCCCACTGGCAGCCATCCATCGATCGATTTCACTACCTTCCATGTGCTTTAATATATTTGAGAATTTGTTCTCCAACGCACATCATCAGAAGAAGAACGATGCTTAATATTGAACAAGCTGGTTTCCGTAAGGGGTGTAGTACATGTAATCAAGTCTGTCACTTACCTCCTACATGGGAAATTGCTTCCAAAGGACCAGGGCTCGTGCTGCTGGACCTCACAGATGGCAAGGAGAGGGGGTGGCATCCTGGCCTATCCTAAAACTGTCCAAAATGCTTCCAAAATGGATGAAGGCAGTTGTTGACATGCTCCTTCACAAACCGAAGATTTCCAGTCCTGTTCATCTCTGTTGCTGGTATCTGTCGTTGGTTCCAAGCCCCATCCTTCTGCACCCTGTAGCATTTCATTGATAAAAATGATACAAATTTGAGGACTACTGCAGCACATGGGAACTTGAATTCCTATCAATCTCTATCCAGTGTATGGCATCTCCATAATGCTACTGCCAAAATAAATCTGCCTATTTAAGTGGATAGTCAGAGGCTAAAGTATGATCCCAATACAACATAATTGGGTGTGAATCTAGACAGGAGTCTGCCCTCTCGGGATCATCTGGAGAAAAAAACAGTGACATTCCAAACCAGAAACAAGAAATTAATAAATCTTGTTGAAACTAGGTTGGGTCCTGCTGCTATAACACTCTGGGCCTCAGCACTTGCCCTATCATACTCCGCAGCAAAGTACTGTGAAACTTTGTTGCACAACGCATCACACACACATATTGTTGGAACTCACTTGAATGCAATAATGCATAACAGCAACTCTCCATTCAACAACCCTCCTCTGGCTCCCTGTTCTTGCAAGTATTAATCTTACACACATCAGCAGACAAATGGAAACCCACAAGCTGGTTGAAAACATTCGCGATGCGCCACACTTTCCACTCCACAATGTTATATTCAAACCACCTATTTCCAGCGTTCTATCTCGGTGCCCCATATGGAGTAATCTCCCTCTGCAAGGTTTACCTTTTAAGGCATCCTTTGGGCTATGGACTGGGAAATATGGGAGGTTACGAATAAGATGCTTGTGACTAACTCCAGCTTATCGAATGGCAGGCTTTGATCTATCACAGTGGGGTGGCCATGGCTAAGCAGATGTGTGAGAAGCAGGGTTCCCTTTGCAGCAAATCTCCTCAGGCCATGCCTCACTTATAACCCCCTTATGCACTTCTGGAGGGACACAAATAGTGATGCACATTACTGAGGAATGTCCCCTCTTCAGGCGAAGATGTGACTCAACACTTAATATTCTCCTAATGGGAGCTGATCGCTTGGCTCTAGAGATTTGGATTCGCTGGACAATAAGAAAAAAAATCCAAGTGTCTATTGTGTGTGTGTGTGTGTGTGTGTGTGTGTGTGTGTGTGTGTCACGTGTGTAACATTATTTTTCTAACAGAGACAGAAAACACTAGAAAACAAAAACCATGTCTGCCAGCATCTGTGAAGAGAGACAGATTTATCGTGTCGACTCTGTATGACTCTACATCAGGGCTTTATTTTTGTTAATGTTTGTTTACACATATTTGTGCAAATAAACGCGTGTTTATTGTTTATGCTCATGTGTACAAAATGAGGTGCTTGTTGATTTTGTGCATGTGTTTACGTAACTATTTATTTGTTACTCTACAGACTTAGCAGTGACATTGAGCAACAATTATTAGGATCATAACAAGCACCTGTGTAGCTCCATCAGGGGGAGAAGGCAATGGTCTCTTGTTTGGTTTCTGAGTTTTCCAAAATCTAAACCTGTTAATTATCCCCAGGAAATTTAGTTTTTGCCTAATGGCATTACGTGGGTATCAGTCTCTTACTGCTGAATCCCAGCTCCCTTATTGTTGGCATTTTGTCTGTTCATCGATCTTGATTCTCTGTTTGCATTGCTATTTACCACTTCGATATTTTCAAAGTCTTGCTGCAGTTGGACATGGACTGCTTCAATATTGGACGATTCATGATTAGTGCTGAACTGTCCAATCATGAGCGAGAATTTTTACTTCTCACAGAATCACAGTGCAGAAGAGGCCCTTCAGCCCATCGAGTCTGCACTAACACGTAAGAAAGACCTGATCTACCGAACTAATTCCAATTACCTGCACTTGACCCATAGCCTTGAATGTTTGACATGCCAAGTGCTCATCCAGGTACTTTTTAAAGGATATGAGGCAACCTGCCTCCACCACCCTCCCAGGCAGCTCATTCCAGACCTTCACCACACTGGGTAAAAATGATTTTCCTCATATCTCCCCTAAAACTTCTGCCCTTCACCTTGAACGTCTACTAAGGGGAACAGCTGCACACTATCCACCCTGTTCCTGCCCCTAATATTCTTGAACATCTCGATCAGGTCTTCTCTGCTCCAACGGAACAACACAAGTTTTTACAACCTGTCTTCGAACCTGAAATGTTTCATCCCAGGCAATCTCCTGGTGAATGTCTTCTGCAAACCCTCCAGTGAAATCACATCCTTCCTGTAATGTGGTGACCAGAACTGCGAAAAAAATACTCCAGCTGTGGCCTCACCAGGCCTCTATTCAACTCCAACATGCCATCCCTGTTTTTGTCATCTAAGCCTTGATTGATACATCTAAGTGTCCCATATGCCTTTTTCACCACCCCACCTACATTCTCCTCCGCCTTCAGAGACCTATGGACACACTCGCCAATTTCCCTTTGTTCCTCAGAACATCTGCGAGTAATGACGGTCATTGACTACTTCATTGTCAAATTGCTCCTTCCAAAGTGTACCTCGCACTTTTAAGGGTTAAATTCCATCTGCCACTTATCTGCCAATTTTACATCACAGCTATATCTTCCAGTAGCCCGGGCCACCGAACCCCACTCTTAAGCACCCTGTCAATCGTTGTGCATTCCACAAACTTACTACTCCATCCCACAATATTATCAAGTATATTGTTTATGTAAATGACAAATATTAGCGGACACAGCTCATATCCCTGTTGTACACCTCTGGACACGGGCTTCTAGCCACTGAAGCAGACTTCTGTCATCATTGTCTGTCTCCAAAAATTAAGCCAATTTTGAATTCACCTTATCAAATTACCCTTAATTCCATGTGCATTTTACTTCTGTACCAGAGTCCCATGTGGGACCTTGTCAGAGGCTTTGTTGAAATCGGATAAAGTACATCAATGGCACTACCATGTTCTATACAACTGGTCAGCTCCTCAAAAATTTCAATCAGATTTATTAGGCATGACCTCGCTCTGACAAAGCCATGCTGACTTTCCCTGATGAAATCATGCCTCCTTTGCAAGTGGAGATAGATTCTCTCCTTCAGAATTTTTTTCAATGTTTTCCCTACCACTGACGTGAGACTCACTGGCCTGAAGTTCCCTGGTTTATCGCCACAAACTTTCTTAAATAGCGGAACCACATTTGCTGTTCTGCCGTCCTCTGTCACCACCCCGTGGACATGGAGGTATTAAATTGTGTCAGAGCCCCTGAGATCTCCTCCCTTGCCTCCCTTGGCACTCTAGGACTCAGATCATCCAGACTTGGATATTAGATCACTTTTAAGCCTGCAAACACCTCCAACTCCTTGCCACTCCCTATATCAATTTACCGCAACAACCTCACAGACTCTCTCCCCGATTTCTATACATTCATCGTCATTCTCGTGGATGAAGACGGAAGTGATGTATCTGTTCAACAGACTACCGATCTCCTCAGGCTCCACCCATAGACTGACCCCAGAATCCCTAATGGGCACTACTCTTTCCTGGGCTATCCTCTTCCCATTGATATACTTACAGAATATGTTGGGATGTTCCCTACTTTTATCAGCCAGAACTCTATCATATCCCATCTTTGCTCTCCTAATTGCTTTCTTAAGTTCCACACTGTAATTTCTGTAACTCCACTAATGCCCTCCGCTGACTTGCTCCCCTTGTACCTGTGAAAAGCCTCTCTTTCCCTTCTCATGGTAACATGAATATCTCTAGGCACGCATGGTTCCCTGTGCTTGTAACTCCTTCTTATATCCCTAGATGGAATATGTTGAGGCTGTACCCTCCCCATTTCCTTTTTGAACGCACCCCACTGCTCTTCTGTAGATTTTCCCACATGTAACTGTTCCCAGCCTACCTTGGCCAGATCCTGTATTATTTTATGAAGATCCTCTCTGTCCCAATCCAAACCTTCTCACTTCATGATGAAATGTCATTGATGAAGCAGCTGAAAATGTTTAGGCCAAGCACAATTCCCCGAGAATCTCTTGCAGTGATGTCCAGGAGCTGTGATAACTCAACTCCAACAACCACCAACATCTTCATTTGTGCTAGGTTTGGCTCCAAACAGCGCAGGAATTCCCCGTCATTCCGAAGGTCTGCAGTTTCGTTGAGGCCTTATGATGCCAGAGCTGGTCAAATGCAGCCTTGTTCACAAGGGAAGTCAATCTCCCCACACCATGGGTGCTTAGCTCTTCTGTTAATGTTTGAACCAAGGCTGTAATGTGATCAGGGGTCTAGTGACCCTGAAGGAAGGCAAACCGTTAGCCGGAGAGCAATTATTGCCGTTTGCACTGTTCAAAGGGCATTTAAGAGGCAACATCATTGCTGCCGATCTGGAGTCATCTGTAGTTCACGCCAGGTTAAGACAGCCGATTTCATTCCCCAAAAGCGACTCATTATTGAATAAAATGGGCGCATTTACTGAAAAATAGATGAGTGGCAGCGGTGGTCACCATAATTTTGAGTTGCATAAGTCATATTTTTGGTTGAATTTAAATTAACCATCTAGCCTGGTGAGATTCGGAGCCGGGTCCCCCACAGCATTATCCTCGCATTCTGTATTACTTGTCTAGTAACAATATCACTCTGTCATCGCCCCCTCCTGGTTGAGATTAGACTGATGGAGCGGTTATTGGCTGAACTGGATTTGTCCTACATTTTGTGGACAGGAAAATATTGTTTAATTTACCATATCCGTGGGTAAATTCCAGTGTTGTATGTTAACTGATACAGTTTGACGAGGGGCGGCAAATAATTGATCACAAGTCTTCAGTACTAATATTGGAATGTTGTCGGGGCCCGAAACGTTTGAAGCATTCCGTGCCTTCCATCGTTACTTGTTATCACGTGGAGCAAATTGAATTGGCTGAAAACTGCACCTGCAATTCTGGGGGCATCCGCAGGGGGGCGAGATGCATCGTTCACTCGGCACTTCCAGCTGTCAATGGTTGGAATTGCATCAGCCTTTTTTTATGCACTGATGTGCTGGGCTCCACATCATTGAGGGTGGGATATTTGTAGTACCACCTGCTCCATGGAGCTGTTAAATGTTCCAGCATTTACCACTGGATGTGGCAGAACTGCAGAGCTTTGACCTTAAGCAGTGATTGTGGGATCTCTTAGCTCCGTCTGCCGCTTTTTCCTTGTGTTGTTTTTCCTGCACGGAGTCCTGTGGTGTCGATTCCATACATTGAAATCATATTTTTAAGTATGGCTGGTGCTGCCCCTCGTATGCCCTCCCGCACTTTAGTTGAAGCCATGGTAGATTCTCTGAGGTTATTGTACAGTAGAGTGGGGGTTGAGGTCACAGATTGAAGACTTTACAATTCTGCTACTACTGATAGCCCGCCGCCCCTCATGGAGCCCAGTTGTGAGTTACTACATCAGTGCACAATCCCTCCCATTTAGCTTGGGAGTGGGGAGCAGTTTGAGCTACCTGAACAGTGATTGAATTTCAAATGCCTTCTCATAACCATATTTTGTAATCACATCGTCATCATCATCACTTGCTCGAAGCGAGAATGACTCCTGCCAGGGTTCAGGATTTGTGTGTCCACCGGGCTCTCAGCAGACCAAACCTGGAGACAAAGGTCTTCATGCAGGGAGGATATGAATTTCCCTGAGGAAGGGGATTCCTTGTGTCAGGGTTCTGTTCTCTCTCTTTCCGTTTTTGTCACTTCTCCACAGTAGTGAATGTGTTCCGTCTCTGACTGTGTTGCAGCTGGTTTGATGAGCGAAATTCCTCCCGTGCACCGAGGTCAGTTTGCCCTCTTTTCACTGTGACCATCAGAGTTTCCTTAAAACCTTGTCTCTGTCCTCCTTGCGATCAGGTTTCACCATCAAGTGGTGAAAAGAGGATCTGCTTCAGAAGCTGATTGTTTGACACGTGGATGCAGTGTCCAGACCATGGAGCTGATTTCACGTGGTCAGTGTTGTGATATTGGAGGATAAGCACTCAGAAAGGATGCTGGAGTTTGTTCTCCTGTCTTCCCACTTGACATTGATTATCCTCTGGAGACATCGCTGGAGGAATTTCTCCAGCATTCGGAGTTGCCCTTGGTAGGTTACCCAGATCTAACTGCCATACAGAAGGGTGGTGACAACAACTGGGTTGTTGGCCATGCTGAAACTCTCTGACCTTTTTTAGAGAGGTCTGGGAAGAAGTGGTCCCTCTCCCAGACTCCTGAAATGTCATCATTGTGTCACTGTTTAAGAAAGGGGCTAAATCAATTTGTGGGAACTATAGAGACATTTTGCTTCATTCTACTGTGGGGATGATTCTCACACGAATCCTCCTGAACCTCCCCCTACCCGTCAGTGAAACATCCCACCAAAGACCCAGTGTGGATTCTGACCATCCGGGGAAAAGGCAGACATGATCTTCGCCACTCAAAAGAGCTCTCAATAAAATATCATATGTTGTGTTGTGATGTTGATGGGGAGATAAGTATTGACCGGGACACTGGAGAGAGCCCCCTGCACTTCTTTGAGATAGGGTCATGGTATATTTTACATCAGCCCGAGCAGGAGGCTTCGACCTGGTCCTCAGGCAGTGTGTTCTAGGTTCCAACAGCTCTGTATTATTCCGCTATTGAACATGATTATTGATGATCTTTTTGTGTTTCAAATTCTACGTTTCCATTTAGCCCCAATTTCCTTTCATTCTTTTGTTCACAAGAATCCATGTTCGGCTACCAGAAAAATACACAGTGACCCCGCCTGCACTGCCTTCTGAATCAATGAGTTCCAAAGTCCCACAGCACTGAGAGAAACATAAATCTCATCAGATCTGTCATAAACGGGCTATCCCTAACATTAAAACCGTTCCCTCCAGTTCTAGATATTATTACATTTGTATAGAATCATTTGTTCTTTATTTGTAGCAAAAGGATGCACTTCATCTGATATCGTTCCCCGGGTAACATGAGTTAAACTCCCCTCCGGTCTGAATAACCATCGGCCACCACTTCTCTCTGCGTTCCGTCTCCTCACCAATATCACATCCACACTGTTACTATCCCTTTAATCCATGGGGTTCAGCTTATAACAATCCAAACATGACTCTTGTTCACACTTTCTTCATGGACATAACATCAAGCTCACTTCCCTCATCAGAACTGTCGTTACTTAGAAAAATATCTCCATTAAGTTTATCAGATATTAATACCCATTGACAAAACCGTGCTTCTGATCACGTATAATCCATAATTTCTAGCAAATAAACATATATTTCTGTCCACGATTAAGGCCTCCAGAAATGTTCCCAGCATCAACATTGCCTGGCTGCTCTGTCGTTCCAGAGCGTATCCGTCTTTCATATAATAAAAATGGAATTGGGACATTTAGAAACCTCCAACCCTCTAGCACCACCCAAATCCAAGGATGGGTGAAATACTATCGCCAGAGCTTTCATTATTTCCACCATTCCTTCACTCAGCGACCCTCATATCTCGCAACTGGATCAGGTAAATATTCTACATTATTTGGATAAAAAAGTATTGGATTGTATGGTATTAACAGAAACTGTTTGTTCATTGACTGTAATTAACGTCTGTCTCCATGGACCCTAATTGTGCCATTGGAGGCCTTGCCCCTTCTATTAATAAGGGACACCTTTCAAAGTGTTATCACATAGTGTCTGTGGGATTATCACCTCCGACACCGAGAGGGATCAGCGGCTCAAGGGAGAGGGAGAGGAGATCAGAATCTGAGAACAATAGATGGGAAAGTTCCAACCATGGACAGGAGTTTATCCTCTGGGTTGTACATGTTGTCTACATATCATGATTGGTTGTCATTAGCTTCTCGCATCGGTTACACTCTTCAGGTTATTCAAGCAGGTTATTATCCCATCCTGGCTGTTGTTGGTGTACCTGGTAAGTCACTCTGTCCGGTTCTTTCTATTATAAACCACAATTGACTTCATTTTTGTTTTTATTGTTTGAAGTTTGGGAAAATGGAATCTCTTGCCTTCATTTTTTCTCAGAAACTCCGCTCCCGATCCAATGGATCCACGAGCCTCCCTGGCCAATATCTGAGGTAGAACCAGTCCGTTCACACCATGTGCGATCCGTTTGACCCCGAGCTGATTGCTGACCGCCTATTCTCTCCATTCCCAATCTTGCCCCCTTCCAACTCCAAAATATCACTCATCAACTGCCCGCCTCATCTCTGCTACAGAATAAACCCTCACCATTTCCTCAACCCACACTCGCCTATTCCAATGTTAACTTCAGTTACCAACCTTAATAAACCCCAGCTCATCCCAAACTATCCTGTCCAAATCCTAACTCACAACAAATCCCGTTCAGCCTTCATCCCTGTGCTCACTGAGCTGCATTGATTCCTTTTCTGGTAACACCTCAATTTTAATATTATCACTTAATGATTTCTTGCCTCCATGGCCTCACTCCTCTGATTAATCTAAATCCCTCTGTCTTTTTCAATTGCTCGTGCAAATTGTTTCCCTTTCATTTTTATGCAGTTTAATTTTAAATTGGATCTGCTTCCCTCAGTATCGCCTCCAACCATATAGGAATCCAGCCTTTGTAGCGGGTTAGGGTCACTGGTGACGGATTTACGATGCTGAAACCATGAAATGGTGCGGGTCGTGCGGTTATTCACTTCCCAGCGACTCCCACCTGGTGCTCCATGTTGGACAGGCGGTTTCTGCAGCTTTAACACATGTCTCAGTGAATTGATGTGTGCCTATCCATTGAACGCCTGTGTTAGTCAGTCTTGGCTAAACCTGTGTTCAGGAACACGAGGAACCCCCCGCCCCCATCTGGCGATATTTAAAACGACCAGGCATCTAACTTGCAGCTGAGAGACTTTGACTGACTTATGTTATTGGAAAGTTAGTGGAGGTGCTGTGGATGTTTTTTTTTTGGAGCTTCTGTTGTGAGCCGCTGCTTACATTCAGGGAGGGCAGATCATTTGCTGACCCAGCTCTGGATGAGGTATGGGGCATTTAGTTGTGGTGCATCTGTGACTATAACATGATCAACACTTGGCTCAGAGGCTGCAGAGAGAGGGAACTCTGTAAAGGGCGTGGACAAGGTGGACTCTGCCCTAAACACCCCTGGTTTTCCAAGAACACTTTACCAAACTACACCTAGCTCAGGAAAAGAGTTTGAGACTGCTCTGATAAAACAGAGCTGTGTTAACTTCTTCAACACAACTTGCAGCATCACACCAGGGTGCGGAAGGTGATGTTAGTGGCAGTTAATGTCAGAGTTCCATTGAACTTCTCTGGATGCTGAACTTTGCAGAAAGGAGTGGATAATATATCCATCATCGCTCAGTATGCTGTCCGTCTATGTATCCACCAGGTGACGGAGACCATCTATGCCGAGTGAAGTGAATAAATCGCTTTATCCCTGAGCAGGGAGAAGTATGATGGGAGGACCCGTTGTTTTACCAGGAATGAGGGATTCCCCGATGGTGTATGTGGCTCCGCTGAGCCCCCATGACAAATGTCTATTAACTGAAAGAACTGTCAGTCAATGTTTCCCAAATGTAATTCCTTCATGGACGTGGGCTTCCCTGGCGAGTTTCCCTTGAGAAGGTATTGATGAGCTGCCATAATATACAGCAGCTATATGACGATGCACAGTACATCATGTTGGTTAATGTTCACCATCCTGGCAGCAGCCACGATAACATCATTCCAAATTAGGCAGCCATTCCCATCGTATTCGAACCTCTTTCAGAATCAGAGGTTGCCCTCTTGCAGTACGAGGTTTACCCTCCCGACACGTGGCTCTAAATACACTGCCCACCGCAAAACGACCACATGAATATAACACGAGCAAACCGAGAGTAATGGAGCGTCCAGCAACATCGTGGAGCAGATCATTGGTGAGATGAAGTAATGCTTCTGATTCCTGAACCGCTCACAGTGATACATCCACTACGCGCTGGAGCAAGCGTTCAAATCCATGGTGTTCTGCTGCACCCTTCATACTGTTAACAAGTAGAGACAAATAAGGAAGTCTTCAATTGCTTTATGCAGTGATGTACTACAGGCTAAATAAAGTCACTTATGTCAACATTGACCAACTGGAGAGAATCTGAGCAGAGGAGTTGCGGTGACTGTCACATTCATTGCTACTGGCAGCACCATTCCTCCCCTCGAATTAAACTACAAGTGCCCCTGCTTCATGCTCTCCGCCCTTGTTGATGTCAGGAAAGTTTCTTAACTTTGAAGTTTAAGTTGGATTTGTATTTCTTTATGTGCGTTATGGAAATATCTAGTTGAGTTTTTGTTCCACTTTATAAACTGTCTGCATTTCTAATGCGTTTTACGATTCTGAAAATTTAAAGCATCAAGAGCAGAAAAAAAGGTGCTGTTGCCTAGCAACAGGGCTTCGGAGAAGCAGCACAAGACTCGCACTCCAACACCTACCCCCCACCTCCCGCACCCAGAGACAGTCACACAGACAGACAGGCCCACAAACCAGCAGTTTGAGTTCAACTTGAAGACAGCTGCCAAAATAGGATGCAGTCAGGTACTACAGAGAAAATAATTTTCCACAAATACACAATAGGACCCCAAGGAAAAAGTGTGATGCAGAATCCGAATAGTGACCTAAGGAGACCTTCCTGTCAAAGGAACAATAATGAACCAGAGAAATGTGTGTTAAGTAAATTTAAGAATAAGGAGCAGAGTGAAAGGCTCCAAACTTCACATCTAACTATAAAAAGAGTGCAGGAAACTGATTTCATGTTTTATAAATTCTTGTTAGAAGTCAGAATTTCCAACTGACCAATGGAAATCCTGTACCGCTTGGCCATGGGAATGTGAAGCAGCGGCACTGCTGATATCTGAGTCGCTGAGTAAGACTGCATAGAAGACAGCTTGAATGAATGTGATGACCCAGGGAAGAGGGGCATTGGAAGGAGAGCTCAAAGGTGATCCCTTGCAGTAGGAGTCTGAAAAAAAGTGTCAGTGTGGGAGATGATTCCAAAGGGGGCTCTTGAAGAGTGGAGATTAGAAAGCCTCGTGTGGAAGATGGAGTTCAGTGAGACCAGTCGGCTCACGGTGGGACAAGCGGGTGGGAGGAGTTGAAAACAGTTCCATTGCATTTCTTTGAGTTGTGTTTGTCAAATGGATTCAGTGTGGTGTGTCGGAATACTGGTATCCTCTTGGTGTACATGGGCTGTGTACCGACCGTGAACTTTTGAGTATAAGAAAGCCTTTTGTAACTTGTGTAATCCTTACAGATCTACATAGCTGTCGATCTATCTGTCTATATATATTTCTATCTATCTGTCTGTCTGTCGGTCGGTCGATCAATCGATCGATCGATCTATCTATCTATCTATTTATCAATCTATCTATTTGTCTATCCATCTATCTAGCTATCTATGTATCAGAGAAAGAGAGACAATTGTGGGTTAAAGAGCATTGTAATATAATTCACCTTGCCTTGTTTAATTATGTTTTGTGTTAAAACTTCATTAGCTGTCTCCAGTGATCCTGTTCAGTAGTCCCTATCCACGTTTCTAAACTATGAATGTAAGCGTTAGGGTCTATTCAGCTGCGCTCCATCCTGGCATCCGGCTTTTCCAGTTGCAACATCACCTGGCATGGTAACAATATCATCACTATCATGAGGGCATAGGCAATGTCACCAGGAATCCGGAGGACACCTCAAGAGTAGAGGGAAGAGGCAGGGTGGATATTTTATGGACGCCTTTGACCTAGACAGGCTGTCGGAGATAAGACTCTGATTCCCATTGGACAACATCACTTTCCCCCCCATTCTTCACTGTTACAATCATATGAGAAACCCCATCACAGCTTCCCATTGGTCACCATTCTGAAATAAAAATCAGTAACACAAACTTCTTTATTGTCATCTTTATCCAACAGCACATCCAATTATACAGACACAACTGAACTATTCATACTTGAGTTTGATTGGTGCCTGTCCTGTATGTTCCCTCGAAATACCTAGTGCTCCTACACAGTGCTTCTTCAGTGGCAGCAGCATCACTGGTGGAAGGCTGCTGACCTTCACTGGGAAAGGCTGCAGATAGACTTGCTGGACAGCCTGGAACAGCTCAGGGTCTTGAGGATTCATGTTGGGACTGCATCGCCTCGAGACTGCAGTAGCCTGGCTCATGGGGGTGACAGCAAGACACTGGTGAAGTGGCATTGAAGGGAGAACAAATGCTGTCAACCTGAGAGAGGACAGCAAGTTCATGCTCCATGATGACACACTCATACCCATGGTCCAGAACCTCAGTGACCCTAGTTATCTGCGAGAGCACAGATTGCTGGACTGCTGAGGACATTTGAGCACTGAGATCCACAGCCATGATGACAACCTGCATGGCAGAATTCATGGATCCCATGAGCGCAGTCTGAGCTCCCACTGCGGTGATCGGATTTTGTATAGAGTTGGCCTGTACTGCAGCGGAAGATGGGGCAACGTCTACCAGATACTTTATCAGGGCATGATCCGTTATTGCTTTAGTGGAGTTTGTGTCCAAATTCACAGAGCCCAGCAAAGTTCCTATCTGAGTCTCCTGTACCAGAACCTGTTTGTGATCACACCCTCCATTGAGCTGGCGCAGGAACTATCCTTTCCAACTGACCTGTCTGCAGCCCATTTGCGCCCGGTAATTCAGCACATACATATTCCGAATCTGCACTAGTCTCTATTTCACATACAGTGCAAATACATGAGCTGGTGTCTGTGTGTCATTTCAAGTTAATGCGCTACATCATCAGTGTTGTCATGTTTTTCTCTCCCCCGGCATTCCCATCGTCCCTCTCTCCCATCCCCCTCGTACCAACTCTCTCTCTATCTCTTTCTCGCCCCACATCTCTCTCCCCCTTTGTCTTAATGGGGAGCTGTCCGTTTTTGTCTGTCATTGCCAAGTTTGAAATCAGAAATGGGAGCATTGGGCTGAGAGGTGGTGGACGGGATGGAAAGCAAGATCTTCATGTTACCATCATCCGAAGCTTGTGCATCATCCCAGGCAGCAGGCTGAGGGTGAGCTGGGCGTTCACAAAGGACATAAATCAAGAACATAGCATAATCCCGAATACTTGCGTTGTTATCTAATGTTACAGTTTCTTTCACAGCCGCTCCCATGATGCAGAGAACCATCTCCTCCCTCAAGCACAGTGGTTGAAGGTTTCCCTTGCACCCTCTGGTTCTTAATCCACTCCCTGTGTTTAAGGGTTCACGTTGTCCGGCCAGCGAGAGAGCGCAGAATGTCAGTGATGGTGTTGCATTGTATTGGGTGATGTATCTGCCGTAGTTGAATAGATGGAGTTACGTTAAGACAGTGTCTGTGTGCCCGGTGCCAGTGGAAGGTGTGTGAGAGTAAGGTGGTGATTGTGAATATTAGGCCTGCTTCTGGGGTCCGGCTGTATGGCAGTGACACCCGCCTTGGCACAAGGAGCTGGAGCTGCTGAGGTCACAGGAAAGGGGAATCCAGATAGGCCAGACACTCACCGAGTCACCTGAGTGGATAGGCACAGTGGTGAGCATCAGAGGATCATCATACATATGTGTGCCTGACCGTCCTTGTTTCATTCAATTGTGCTGTGTGTGAGAGTTGTGTGTGTTTGTGCTTGTGTGTGCCTGTGAGTGTGTGTGTGTGTGTGTTTGTGCTTGCGTGTGCATGTGTGTGTGTGTGTGTGTGTGTGTGTGCATGTCTGTGAGTGTGTGAGTGTGTGTGTGTGTTTGTGCTTGCGTGTGCATGTGTGTGTGTGAGTGTGTGTGTGTGTGAGTGTGTGTGTGTTTGTGCTGGCGTGTGCATGTGTGTGTGTGTGTGAGTGTGTGTGAGTGTGTGTGTGTGTGAATTTGTGTGAGTGCGTGAGTGTATGTGTGTGTGTGTGTGAGTGTATGTGTGTGTGTGTGTATGTGTGTGTGAGCATGCATTTGTTTTTCTTCCGTGATAGTCTCTGTGTGTGTAAGACAGAGGGGGAGAGTCATGTGTATGTGTCCCTGTGTATATTACTATGTTTGTGAGAGCATAAGTTTTTGTGAAATTTTCTGTGAGTGTGAACATTTATGCGTGTGTTTTTGTGGCTGTTTTATGTGTGTTGCTGTTTGTGTGTGTGTGTGTATGTGTGTGTGTGTTTCTGTGTGTTGGTGTGTTGGGGAGTGTTTATGAGATCTAGTGTGTGCGCATGAGTATCCCTGTTTGTGTGAGTAATTTTGGAGCATGTGTGCATCCTTTGGTGCGTGCCTATGTTTGTATTCGTATGCGTGTATTTGTGTTTGTGCATTTGCGTGTCTGTTTGAGTGTCTGTCTGTGTCCTGTGCCTGTGAGTTTGTGTTTGTTTGTGTGTATGTTTGTGTTTGTTTGTGTGCGTGTGTGTGTGAGAGAGACAGACAGAGTGAGAGAGAGAGAGAGTGAGAGAGTGTGAGAGAGAAAGCGAAATTTTGTGTGAAACATAGGAACATAGAAATATAGAAAACAAGAGCAGGATTAAGCCATTGAGCACCTCGAGCCTGCCCCACCATTCGTTATGATCACTGATGATCATCCAACTGAGTAGCCTGCACCCGCTTTCACCCCATACCCTTGATGACTTTCACCCCAACAGCGATATCTAACTTCTTCAAAACTTACAATGTTTTGGTCTGTACTCCAATATGTCGTATCGAATTCCACAGGTGCACCACTATCTGGATGATGAACCTACTCTTATTCACAGCCCTGAATGGTCTACCCATGTCCTCAGACTGTGAACCCTGGTTCAGGACTCCCCCAACATTGGCAACACGCTTCCTGAATCTACCCTGTCTAGTCCATTTAGTGTTTTCTATGTGACCCCCTCTTTTTTCTGAACTCCAGCCAATATAATACTAATAGACTCCATCCCTCCTCAATTATCAGTCCCATCATCCCAGGAATCAATTTGGTAAATCTTTGCTGCACTTACGCTATAGCAAGAACATTCTTCCTCAGATAAGGAAACCAAAATTGGACACAATATTCCAGCTGTGTTCTCACAAAGCTCCTATATAATTGCAGCAAAACAGCTCTGCTGCTGCACTCGAATCATCTCGCTATGAAGGCCACCAAACCACTTTCAGTTTTAGACACCTTCTGCACCTCCATGTTTCAATTCACTGACTGGGGTGCAAGGACACCCAGGTCTCGTTGCATTTTCCCCTCTCTCAATATATAGCTATTCAGGTAATAACCTGCCTTCCTGATTTTGCCAGCAAAGTGGGTAACCTCACATTTATCACATTATACAGCATCTGCCATGAATTTCCCCATTCAGTCAGCTTGTCCAAATCACACTCAATGCTCAACCTCCCAACCAGCTTTGCATCATCCATAAATGTTGAGATATTACATTTAGTCCCCTCATCTAAATCATTAATATATAATGTGAATATCTTGGCTCCCAGCACCGATGCCTGCGTTACCCCACCAGTCACTTCCTGCCATTTGGAAAAAAAAACGTTTATTCCTTCCCTTTGTTTAATGTCTGCTCGCCAGTTTTCTGTCCATCTCAATAAACTACTCCCAATCCCGTGGACTTCATTTTCACACTCTAATTTCTATGCGGGACTTTGTCGACAACCTTCTGAAAATCCAAATAAACGACATCATTTGGCTCCCTCTCATCAACTCTACAAGTTACATCCTCGGAAAATTCCAATAGATTTGTCTAGCTTGATTTCCCTTTCATAAATAAATATGGACTCTGCTCCATTCTGCCACTGTTTTCAAAGTATCTTAGGTATTAAATCTTTTCTGTCTTGTTACATTAGATACCCTCCAATCTCCAGGAACTGTTCCAGATTCTATAGACTCTCGGAGGATGACCACCAATGCATTCCTTATTTCTAATGTCAGTTCCCTAATATTCCGGCGTGTAGATTATCAGGCCGTGGTGATTTATCAGCCTTCATTCACATCAATTTTCACAGAACAATTTCCCTACTGATAATGATATCTTTCAGTTCCTTTCTCTCTCTAAACCCTCTGTTCCCCATCATTTCTGCTATGTTATTCGTGTCCTCCTGTGTGAAGACAGGACCAAAGTGTGAATTTAGTTGTACAGCAATTGATTTGTTCCCCACTTTAATCTTTCCTGTTTCTGAATGTACAGGACCGACATTTGTCTTCAGCAATCGTTTTATCCTCACATACCTACAGACACTTTTACAGGTACTCTTAATGTTCCCCGAAAGCTTACTCTGGTTCTCCATTTTCCCCTTCTTAATCATTACCTTGCTTCTCACTTGCTGAATTCTAAACTGTTCCAGACATTCTGGCCTGTTGTTTTATTCTGGCCAAATTGCAAGCCTCTTCAATGGACCTAATACTACATCTAATTTCCTTTGTAAGCCCTGGTTCAGCCACCTTTCCTGATTGTCTTTTGCGCCAGACAGGAATAAACAATGTTTGCAGTTCAGCCATGTGTTCTTTGAATGTTGGACATTGCTTATCCGCCGCCATCCCTTTAAGTAACCCTTTTCAAATCCATCATAGCCAACTCGCGCCTCATACCAACGTATTTTCCTTTACTAAGAGTCAGGACCATAGTCTCAGATTCAACAACGTTCTTGATGAAGATTTCTATCTTAATATGATGGCTGATCCCCATGGACCTTATACAACTGGATTGCCAATTATTTCCTTCTCTTTACACAATATCCTGTCTATAATGGCCTGTTCTCTGTTTGGTTCCCCAGTGTATTGGTCCAGAAATCCATCCTTTTTACACTGCAGTAATTCATCCTCTACCTTATTGTTATTAACTTGATTTTCCAATCTATATGCAGATTAAATCCAGATATTCCATTATTGCATATGTCAGTAACTTCCTGATTAATGGCATTCCCAGCATCACTACAACAGGTTAGGGGCCCACTTACAACATAAAAGTTAAATAACATTTTTTGACTCTTTGTCTTTCGTGTTCTCAGCTTTAAATACAAAGTTTCCACACTTGGAGCTAATATACTTCCTCATTATTGCGTTAATTTCCTCTTTAACCAGCAATGCTGCGCAACCGTGTCTTAATTTTCATCTGTCCTTCCTAAATACTGAATAATCCTGGATGTTCAGTTCTCAACCGTGGTAATCCTGCAGCCATGTCTCCGTAATCCCGACTATATCATACCTGTTTGCACCTACGTGTACGGTTAATGCATCCACTCTTTTGCGAATGCTCCTCGTGTTAAAGCACAAAGTTTTGAGTTTTGTCCTCTTTGCATTACTTGTCCCGTTCCCACGATATTTCACTGAGCCCTGTTTGATTCTTGCCCTTGATTTCTCTGCCAATCACTTGTCTCATTCTCCTTCCTCTCTTTTGTTCTTGACCAAGATTCTCCCTCCCTGATTCCTTGCAAATTTCCCTCCCACCTACCATTTTATTTTAACCCATTCTCAATATTACCCCTAGTACATCAGTCCCATTCCTGCCCAAGATAAACCCGTCCAGTTTACAGTGGTCCCACCTCCCACAGAACCGGGCCCAATGTCCCAGGAATATGATACTCTCCCCCTCACTGCATCTCTTCAGAAACACATATTAATTCGATATATCCTGCTAGTTCTATCCTGACTAGCACGTGGCACTGGTACTAATCCTACAATCACTATCTTTGAGGCCCTAATTTTCAACTTATTTCCTAAAGCCCTATATTCTGCTTTTATGTCCTAATCCTTTATTTGCCACTATCCTTTGTACCAATGTGTGACACGACCATGTGCTTTTCACCTTCCCCTTTCAGATTATCATGTAGCCACTCTGAGGCAGCCTTGACTCTAGCACCAAGGAGGCACCATACCATCCTGGAGTACTATTTGCAGCCAGAGTAACGCCTATCTGTACCCCTTAAAATTAAACCCCCTACAACGATTTCATTACCACAATTTTTACACCTCCCCAGTGTAGCAGAGCAACAAGTGCTTGCAATGACTTTGGCTGCTGCTGTTTTCATTTGAGAGGACACTCCCCTCACCAGTATCCAAGTGGTATATCTGTTTTTCAGGGGAATATCCACAGGAGATACCTCCACTGCCTGCTCAGTCCTCTTGTTCTGCCTGGTGGTCACCCATTCCTTCCTACCTGCGGGCACATGGCCTGCGGTGTGACCATGTCTCTATAAGTGCTATCCAGAATTCTCTCTGCCTCGCGGATGCTCCACAGTGTCCCCAGCCGCCACCACAGCTCCTAAACCCGGGCTTCCAGGAGTTGTAGCTGGAGACACCTCCCGCACACATGCTGTGCCCCAGCACTGGAAATGTTCACGGCTTCCCACATAGAGCAGGAGGAGCATACCATGACTTACCCCTTTAAGTTACATGAATCATATGGAAGATACTTAATATCAAATAAGATCAATTGCTCTAGTGCCCTTCCTTTTTGCTTCTTGTTTTTACAGAATAAGACCCTAATAAGCGATGAACCACAAAATAAGACCATAAAAACTATCAGTGATACAAGTAGTAATTACTTGACCGACTGTGCTCACGGTTCTCAAAGGATCACTTTGTTCCCCGCTCACCGAACCCCCTCACTCACCAACTTCAACTTAAGCACTCTACTGCAGCCTAAAGCAGCTCTCCAGTGCGGTCAGCAATGTAAGATGGTCTGCTTTTATACTCTCTGAACCTAGCCTCTGAAAACCTGTTTAAGCCAGTTATTTGGTTAAATAGTTGTAGCTACAAGCAGTACCTGTATAAAGACTGCTTTAAAGCTGGCCTATAACTCACCTTCTTCCATGCCAAACAGCATTTACTAATGTAAATTAAGACCAGATTTTGATAGAAATTAGCTTTAAGTTCCTTCAGTGACCAACCTCCAACTTAAACACTGTAAAGCAGGTCAAAGCACTCCAGTGCGCCAGTGTGTAGATGTGTTTCGCTCTGTTTCCAGCTGTCTGCATGTGTGTGTTCATGTGTGAGTTTATAAGCGAGAGTGAGAGAGCGCTTGAATGTGTGCGTCCATCTGGCTGTGACTGTGTGTGTATGTATGTGTGCAAATGGGCGTGCCCTTATATGTGTAAAAGTGCTTTTGAGTGCATGGGTTTCACTTTGTGTTGGTGTGTGGCTGTGTGTTTGTGTTTGTGTGTGTTTGTGTGTTTGTGTGCACATATTTGACCACATTTGTGAGTTTATGTTTGTCTAAGTGTGAGTGTGTATCCACGCGATCTTCTGTATTTGTTTATCTTTGTCTGCGTGTGTGTGTTTGTGTGTGTGTGTCCATGTGCCTTTGCCCTTGGGCATCTGACAGTGAGTATGTGCTCCTGTGTGTTTCTGGGAGAATGACTTTGTGTGTATGTGTGTGTGTGATAGGTGTGTACTTGTGTGATATGGGTTGAGTATGCAATTGTATTTGTGTGTGCATGTGTGTTTGTGAGTAAGTGTGTGCACGTGTGTGAGTGTGTGGCTATATTTGTCTGTGCACATGTGGGTTTCAGCTGGTGGGATGGTGTGTTTCAGTGCCTATGTCTGTGCATGCATGCATTTGTGTGTGCATGTGTTTGAGTGCTTGTGTGTGTGCACGTGCATGCATACATCTGTGTGTGTGTGTGTGTGTGTGTGTGTTTGTGTGTTTGTGTGTGTGTGTGTGTGTGTGTGTGTGTGTGTGTGTGTGCGCGCGCACTCGTTTGTGTCTGGGTCTGAATGTATGTTAATGTTTGTATATATGATTGTTTCAAATTCAATTGTATAGGTTGAAGGATTCGCTGGCTCGGCCAGCAATTATTTCCCATGCCTTATTGCACTTGAGAAGTTTTTTTCTACAGTGTGTTTCTGTGTTTGAGTGTGTGTGTTTGTTTCCTTATATGTGAACATGCATCCGCATATGTGTGTGTATGTGAGATTATGTGGGCGCCTGTGTGCATGTGTATGTACGTGTGTGTGTGTGTATGTGTGTATGCATGTATGTGTGTGTGAGAGAGACAGACATTTTGTGATTGTGTGTGTTTGTTTCTTAAAATGTGAATCAGTTTGTCCATATGTCTGCACATCTGAGTGTTTGTGTTTGTGTGTGTGTTTGTGTGTATGAACATACACATATGTGTCTGTGTGCACTTGTGTGTTTCTGCGCATGTGCATGTGCATGAGTGAATGTGTGAATGTGAGGTTATTTTAATAAATTTTTTAAGGAATGTGGGTTTCGCTGTCTATGCCAGCATTTATATCCCACCCCTAATTGCCCTTGACAAGTGTTTATTTGTTTCCATGCGTGTGTGCATATGTTCTTGTGTGTGTGCGTGTGTGTGTGTGTCTATGCGTGTGCCAGTTTCAGTGCACGTGTTCCTTTGCTGGCATGTGTACATGCATGTGAACTTGTGTGTGCTTCAATACATGCGTGCGTGTGTATGTGTGTGTGTGTGTGTGTGTGTGTGTGTGTGTGTGCGAGACAAAGAGACAGTGCACTTGTGTTTGTTTGTGAGTCTCTCTCTATATGTGAATCAGTGTGCCCATATGTGTGCGCATGTGAGAGTTTGTGTTTGTGTGTGTGTGTTCTTGTACATGTGTGTGTGCGCTTGTGTGTTTATCCGAGTGTGAGCTTTTGCGATTGTGTGTGTGTGCTTCTTGAATTCAATTGTTTGAGTGAATGATCATCAGTGCACGTGTGTGTGTGCATGAATGCGTGTTATGTGTGTTTTTGCATGTTTGTGTTTGGGCATTTCTGCCTATGTGTGTCTGCATGTCTGTGTTCATGAACGTGTGCCCGTGTAAGAGAGAGAGTGAGAGAGAGATGTTTGTTTTTTTTGTGTGAATATTGTTACATATGTGGGTGCTTGTGCTTGTGTGGAAGTTTCTCTGCGTGTGAAAGTGCTGGTTTGTGTGGCTATTCTTATGTGTTTCTCTTAGTGTACATATGTTGGGTTTTCCTAGCATTTGTGAGAGTTTTTCTGTGTCTGCCTGTGAGTGTGCCTGTTTCTGCAATTCACTGTGTGAGTATGTGTGCATCTTCATCCGCGTGAAAATGTGTTCATCCGTATGGGTGTCTGTGGATTTGCGCATGTGTGTGTGTGTGTGTGTGTGTGTGTGTGTGTGTGTGTATGTCTGTGTGTTCAATTGTTCGTTTCTCTGGATTGAACATGTGGTTATTTTTTTTTGTATGCATGCCTCTGCATTGGATGTAGTTTCTGAGTGCCTTTGTGTGCGCATGCGTGAGTTCGTGTGTTTGAGCGTGTGTGTGTGTACGTGTGTGTGTGTACGTGTGCGTATGTGTGCACTGTATGTGTGAGTGTTTCAATTTCGTTCAGATGGGCTGTGAGATTTGCTTGCTAGGCCAGCAATTATTTCCCAATCCTTATTGCCCTTGAGAAGTATATGTATTTTGTTATGCTTCTGTGTTTGAGTGTGTGTGTGCTTGTTTCTGTATATGTTAAATTGCATGTCTATATGAGTGTGCGTGTGAGAGTGTTTGGGTGCCTGTGAGAGTATGTATGTGTGTGACGTGTTTGCATGAGTGTGTGTGCATTGGAGAGGGAGAGAGTTCCTGTTTGTACGTGTGCATATCTTGAAATGTGAATCAATGTGTCTGCATGCGTGTGCATGTGAGTGTTTGCGTTTGTGAGCATGTGCGTACAGGTATGCTGTGTGTCAGTGCGCTTATATGTTTCTACGAAAGTGTATGTGTGTGACTGTATACAAGTGTGTGAGTGTGAGTTCTTTAATGCACGATTTAAGGGATTTTTGTTTCAATGTCGAAGCCAGCATTTATAGTCAACCCAAAGAGCCCTTGACAAGTGCTTGTGGGTTTCTGTGTGTGTGTGTATATCAGTGCATGTGCGTGCACGTGACTGTGTGTTTGTGCGAGTACTTTTGTGTGTGTATGTTTCTGTGTACGTGTTGGTGTGTGCGTGTGCATTCGTGCATTTCTGTGTGTCTGTGCTTGCATGCGTATGAGTATTTGTGTTTCTTGTTTGGGATTGTTTGTGGGATTGAGCGTTTGTGAATGTATTCGTAGGCATGAATCTGAATATGTAAGTGTGGTTCTGTGTGTTTGTTTTTGTGTGTGTCTGTGCATGATTTTCTACATGTGTGTGGGAGTGTGTGTGAGGCTGTGTGCGGGTTTGTGCATCTGTGTATGTGTCTGCGTGTTTCTGCATGTGTGAGTGCATGAGTCTGTGTGTGCATGTGTTTGTGTGTGTTCACATATGTGTATTTGTGTGGCTATGTGTAGGCATGTGCACTTGTGTATCAATGCTTCCGTGAATGCAGGTCCATGTGCATATGCGGCCTGTGCATTTGTGTGTGTGTGTGAGAGAGATATTATGTGCATGTTTGTGAGTGTGTATGAGAGTGTGTGTGCATGTCTGTGCACATCTGTGTGTATGTATGTGTGCCTCTCCGAGCACTTGCTTGTAGATGTACCTGCACATATGTGTGTGTGCGTCTGTCAGTGTGCACATGTTTGTGTGAGTGCATGTGCGTGTGTGACATATGCGTGTGTCTGCATGCATGTGTGTGCGTTCGTGTGTGTGAGAGATGGAGAAAGGGGGAGACAGTGAGAGACACACATAGAGAGAAAGAGGGAGAAAGAGTTAGAGTGAGGTATATTATTATCATTCTGTGTTGATGTTTCAGTCAGAGGTTTGGTCTGTTTGATTCCATAAATATGGCTGTTATTTTTATTGTACTTGTGTATATCTGTCCATGTATGTCTGTGTCTTTAGATTGCATGCGTGCATGTGTGTGTGAAGGTGAGACAGTGCCTGTGACTTTGTGCAATTTGTGTCTGTGTGGATGCCTGTGTGTCTTCAAATGTGAATACATGTGCCCATAGGTCAGTGCATGTGACTGTGTGCGAGCTGTGTGCATGTGAGTGTGCATGCGAGTCTGTGTTTATATCTGTGTGTGTCTGTGTGTGTGTTTGTGTCTGTGTGTGTGTGTGTTTATGTGTTTGTTTGTGTGTGTGGCTGTGTGTGTCTGTGTGCGTAGGTGCATGTGTGTGTTTATGTGTGCGCGACTGTGTGCAGGTGTGTGTGCTTCTTGTGTGTCAGTGCATCTGTGCATTCATATATGTGTGTTTATGTGTGCATGTGGATGTATTTTGTCAGCCTGCGTGTTTGTGTGCACGTGAGTGTGTGTGATTGTTTTCTGTGTTTATGTGTGCGTGTGTTTGTAATAGAGAGCAAGAAATTTAGTTTGTTTGAACGTGTTTGTGTGAATGTCGTTGCATTTTTCAGTGTGTTCATGTGTGCGTTCATGTGATTGTGCTTAAGAGAGGATAATATTGTGTTTTAGTGAGTGTGTCGGCCTGCATGTGAACGCTTGTTTATGTATGTGTGCATAAAGGTGTGCAACTGCATGTGTGGAATTACATGTGAGTGCGCGTGTTTCACTTTGTGTTGGCACTAGTTTGTGCGCATGTGTGTATGTTTATTTGTGTGTGTCTGTGTGTGTGTGTTTGTTATTCTGTGTGTATGTGTTGAAGTCTGTGTGCGCACCTGTGCTTCTCTGTGTGAATGACTGTGCATGTCTGTGTGTGTGTCCATGTAATTGTGCATGACTGTGTGTGTCTATTTCACCCCACCCCCACTAGATCTATCTGTACCTTGCGTTCTTAATTAGCACATTCTTTTATATAGTATCACCACTTTCAACACCTCTTTGTTCCTTTGTCTATGACATATTTTGGTTATCTGCTCATATCACTGCTTGCTTGTCCCTACAACCACTCCCCCGCCGCTTCTCACCCCACACCCCAACCTTAAACCAGCTCATATTTCACCACTCTCCTATTTTTAAATAGTTCTGTTGAAGGGTCATGAGGACTCAAAACTTCAACTTTGTTCTTTTCTGCTGATGCTGCCAGACCTGCTGAGTTTTTCCAGGTATTTCTGTTTTTGTTTTGTTCCTCCTGTCACTCCTGGCTCCACCCTGCCCCAACCCCCCAACCAGCTCACCCCCCAACCCACCCCACATCCCCGATGAATGTGTCTCCAGGTATTCATGTTACAGACATGTCACATGTGCATAAGCTTGTTTGGAGGATGGAGGAGAGATTCGGAGTTTGTTCATAAGGGGAATGTTAATCTGTGGACAATGGAAATTCGATTTTTTTTATCACAGGACATGGAGGTAGTTTATAAAAAAATAATTGACATTATATTAAGGACTTTATTAAAGCATTCTGTAATAGATATTATTTATCTTCAAGAAATCAGAAATGAATCCTTCAGACCTGTAAAAGTTTTCAACCACCACCTGAAGCGTTGTAGAATATTGACCAGTTTATCTTCCAAACTTCTAATATCCAAGTGTGTATTATATTTTAGATGATATTTTCATATGTGTGTGCCTGTGTGTTTATGGAGTAACCATTTGTTATGCATTGTCTCTCCATTGTTGTACTAAGTAGAGTTTTATCATGTCATTTGACTCTGAAAATAACAAGAAAGTTTACTTTGTGACTGTTTTTAAAAGCTACAACACTGCAGGGGTTAAACAATCTTTCAAGTTATTGCATCTAGTTGGAGTTAGTGGAGAAGAGGTAATAATGAGAAATTATTCCAATTACCTACCCAGTCTGTAACACACGTATCACCTCTGGTTTGACACAGCCACCCTCGGTTCCCCCTCACACATGGCTCCTACCCGTCATCCCAGTGTCGTGTCGATATCCCTTCATCACCAAGTCTCCATTGGGTCCCCCTTTTTTATGCCTTTCATCCTCGATACTCTTCACAACCTCCTTCCTCACATCCAATGTTTCTTATTTAATCTCTGCTTCCTTCCATTGTATCAACAACCTCCTCTTACGTTCCTTCATATCCATTTATTTTAGTTCACCACTGAATACCGTCACACATTTAAAGGTATCAACAACTCCTCAAGCAAACTGGTATTGCCTTTATCAGCCTGGTGAATAATGTCCTTCTTTCTTTCCCTTCTTTACAGTGAATTTAATCACAATTGTGATCCTGAAATGTAAAAACTGTGGTCTGACCAAATGTGTCACTTGTTACCTGGTGGCCATGTCAGTGGCGGATCTACTGGTTGTTATCCTGGACCTGATATTGAGACAAATTCCGATTGTTTTTTGGGAACAGTTCATTTTCCTGAAGTCCATCCCCCTGTGTAATATCCACGCCATCGTTCTTTATGCAGCCACTGACTGTTCTGTCTGGTTCACCGTCACTTTCACCTTTGATAGATTTGTGGCAATTACTTGCCTGAAGCTGAAAATTAACTATTGCAGCGAGAAAACAGCTGCTGTGGTTCTGGGAACAGTGACTGTGCTGAGCTGTTTAAAGAACAGTGTCTGGTGTTTTATATTGACAGGTCGGTATGCGTTGAAGAACACTCCCTGGTTTTGTCTTTCCAGTGCGGATATTGTGTCCTCTCTGGTCTGGGTAATAATCGAGTTCATCCATCACATTCTAACCCCGTGTGTACCATTTGTCCTGATTTTGCTGCTCAATGTTCTCACCGTCAGACACATTCTACTGAGCAGCAGAGCCCGCAGGAGACTCCGGACTCACAGCAGTGGGGAGAGACCCAGAGACCCAGAGATGGAGAGTCGAAGGAAATCCATCATTTTACTGTTTGTGATCTCGGCCAATTTCATCCTGTTATGGTCAATGTTAATGGTGTATTCTATATGGAAGCGGATGTATGAATTGGGGCTCTTCAGTGTATGGTTAAATAAGTTTGTTCAGGAATTGGGCTTCATGCTGCAGCTCCTGAGCTGCTGCACTAACACTGGGATTTACGCTGTGACACAGAAACTGTTCAGACAGCAGCTGAAGACTGTGCTGAAATATCCCTTTACTCCAATTCTTCAATTCATTCAATGATGAAAATAACCCAAACACTGAGAGTTCCCATTGGCCGGGCTGCCTGTCCATCATGGATGCCCCTCACTAATTGTACAGAAAAACAGACGCCCTTAAGTCCCTGTCCTCCCATTGGTTGGGCTGCCTGTCTATGATCGTTATCGGCCAGTGGTTGGACTGAAATTCCAATTCGTAATATATCCACGCTCCCATTGGCTGAGGTGCCTATGTGTCATCGTTATCCCTCAGTCTGATTGGAGTGAACAAGCCACGTCCCACCTGCTCTCTTCACCCATTCGCTGCACTGAATGTCCATCACCGCGATCAATCACACTGATTAGACAGGAATACCTCTACCAGAAAACAGGAGAACAACTCGCAGAGAACCGGGTCAGAGGCGGGGAGGTCATATAAAAAAAGGGAGGTAGGGGTCATTAGTTAAGGCTCGGGGGCCAATTCAGGTTCAACATTGCGGGTTATGGGGGAATTGGAGAGAGAGGGAGAGTAAGACAAAGAGGGAGAGAGCGAGACAGAGAGCGAGAGTGAGTCAGAAACAGAGAAACGGAGGGAGAAACAGAGAGAAAGAGAGACAGCGAGAGTGAGAGAGAGAGACAGACAGGCAAGGAGAGAGATGGAGAGAGACAGAGAGAGACAGACAGGCAAGGAGAGAGATGGAGAGAGAGACAGAGAGACAGACAGAGCGAGTGCACAGAGAGAGTGATTGAGAAAGAGTGAGAAGTAGGTTGACTGAGTGACATGGAGAGAGAGGGAGAGACAGGCAGTGAAACAGAGGGAGTGAGTAAAAGAGACAGAAAGAAAGAATGAACGAGAAAGAGAGAGAGAGAGGGAGAGATAGTGACAGGGACATAGACTTTGAGAGAGGGAGATACAGAGTCAGATTGTATTGTAGGGGAGATGGAGAGGTTGTGAGAGTGCAGACAGAGACTGAGAACAGGAGAAATTAAGAGTGAGAGATGGATTTATAGACTCTCAGACTCCCGGATAGAGAGAGATTTTAAATTAAATTGCTGATGCTGGAATGTATGGCCCCTTCTCAATATTTGTCGTTCCCCTTCTTTATTCTGCACCCACGTTATTATGAGGACGTCACCATTAATTAGGTTCAAGCCCCAACAATTCTGAGACGCCCATTAATTTTGTTGCCGTCAATATTTCTGAGAAACCCCGATGCATAATAATTCTCAGCCCCCCTCATTAGTTCTGATGACCCCCTTCATTTGTGTTACTGAAAACATACACACAGACAGTGATGGTTCATATTTTTCACTCTACTATTCACACCCCCGCAAAACCCCCCAACTCCCCCCTCCCCACCCCCATACTTATTAGGCCCGCAATTGTCCTTCTGCAATTTAGACCCCACAAACTTCTTCATACCCTTTCAGTCCAGGACTGTCTCTCTCCCACTGACATCCCCACAGCCCGATCTATACCCACGTAGCCCAGAACTGTCCCTCATCTATTCCATGCAAGCATAGACATGTTAAAGCACAAAAATAAGCCATGCAGTCCAATGTGTTTGTGATGGAGGAAAACATGTTACCACCAATTCTAATCCGACATTCAAGCGCGCGAAACATATCCTTTCAGGTTACATCACTTCAGGTGTTGATCCAGGTACTTTTCAATGCGTTGATCCGTCACCAATCCGGGCAACGGGTTCCAAAAACCCAGCTCTCTCTGGGTGAAAAGGTTTTTTCACATGTCAACTCTAATCGTTCTACCAATCACCGTCAATGAATGCCCCCTGGTAATTGTCCTACCCGCTAGGGGAAACGGGAATTTCCTATCTAAACTATCTAGGCTCCTTATGATCTTGTAAACGTCAAACAGGTCACCCCTCAGCTTCATCAGTTCCAAGGGAAACCACTCTAACCTACTCAATCGGACCTCATAGCTCACAATTTTCCAGCCGTGGAAACATGCTTGTAAATCTCCTCTGTACTCTCTCCAGACCAATTATGTCATTCCTGTAATTTGCTGGCCAGGATAATGCACAAAATTCCAGTGGTGGAATATCCAGCGATTTTATCACAGTTCCAAAATTAGATCCCTGCTACTGTATTCAATACCTCGTCAAATTAAAAAAAACATTCCATCTGCTTTCTTTATGAACTTATCCACCTGTCCTGCCACCTTCAGGGTCTGCTGACATCCGATCTAATGCCTCTCACTTCCTCTATCCCTCTCAATATTCTCCCAGTTTATTGAATATTCCGTTGCAATTTTTGCCCTCCCCAAATGCATTACCTCTGACTTCAGCGGATTGAATTCCATTTACCACTTTTCTGCCCACTCATCCAAACCATTGAAATCATCCTTCACCCTCTCACTCTGGGATTGCCCCCAAGCATTCAGTGCACTCCACCCCATATCCGTTCAGTCCTGTCGATGTCTCTGTCCATTTCCCTCCCCAAAACAGGGCGACTCTTGATGGAAATGCTCTCTGAAGAGCTTTCCATCTCAGTTTTAAGTTATGGCACACGCCAGTGAGGCCGTGTATTTCATTAACCAATGATATTTGTAGAGGACTGTGGGGGTGGAGGGAGTTTGTGGAGGAATTGGAAACAATTCACAATTAGGTCTTCAGTAAAACTCAATTAAGTCAGTGTCAGCACGGTCACAGTTTAGAGGAGGCTGTAAGTCTGGTGTGCACGGCAAGATCCCGAAAGTAGCAATGATTCATTAGCCAGGTGCACTTCCTTCTACACCCCTCCACCCTCAGAAATGTCTTTATTCCCTCCCAAAATCTGAGGTGGAGATAAAACTGCTGATTGCTTCAAAATCTGCCCCCATGAAGACCTTTCACCTTTCTAATGTGTCATTCATCCTAATGCTCAGGAATTATTCAGGAATAAAAACAGGCCTCTACAGGTCCACGTCACCTTTCCAAATTTAATTCCAGGCCCCCAGAAATATTCCACAATTGGTGTAATAATGTGTCTGTAAAATTGCATGGCAACAAAGATGCCAGGAAACATGCAAGGAAAGATCCCACAGCCAGTGCCACCAGGGACATGGGCACTTTGGAGTCCCTCTCCCCACCCCCACCATATACCTTGTGTCCATTCAGCCCCTCTGTTCCATTTGTTCCTCGCTCTGCCCTTCTCTCACATTGTTAGCATCAATCTCTCTTTCTCTGTGTCTGCCTGTCTCTCTCTCTCTGTATGTATATATTTATATATCTCCTTCTGTCTCACTCACTGTTTCTTCAATATTTCATTCCATCTCTCTTTCTCTATGTTTCCTCAATCTTTTCCCTCTCTCCCTCTGTCCCTCTCTCACACTCTAGTGCACTCTCTTCCTCTCTCCGTGACACTCGCTGTCTCTCTCGCTGCATCCATTACATAGCCCTTCACTTCAAGCTTTGATTTCTCCCTCTATCCCACTCTCTCTCGCAGTTCCCATCAGTTTCTTCTCTCTGTCTTTCTGCCATTCTCTCTCCCTACCTCTCTCTCCTGCACCACACCCACCGCCACCTCCCCGCCCCCAACTCCGGCTCCACCTCTCACTCTCCTCGCTCTCAACTGCATTGGATGGAGATGCAGAAAGAGAGAGAAAAAGACATTCTGGCCCTAAATAAAGTGAATTGAAGTTTCATTGAACCCTTAATCCATCGCATTATATAAGATGCCAGCATTATTTTGGAATTGTAACATCTTCATGTTTACTAATTAAATTCGAGCACTCCTGACTGTTTTACAGTCAATTAATTAACTTTCTTAAAGTGTGGTCACTGATGGAATTGAGGATATTCTTTGGGTATTTGTGCACAGCGAAATCCCATACAGCGAATCCTGAGAACTGCCAGGTAAAAGTGTTTTAGATGAGAATTGATAAAGCGGCCGGGTGGGGAAATGTATTTTAAACAAAATAGCTCAGCAAGGCACCGGGATTCACCCTCTCAATATCCCAGTGTTATTTCTGTAACTGCTGCTATCTTCTGGAAGACTGTGGTGAGGGTTTTTCCTCCTGAGCCTGGGTGATGGGCAGTGTCTCCACACTCGGAGACCCCCAGATCCATCTCACTCAGCCCCCTCCCCGTAGTCGCGTCACTATCCCTTCAGTATTGCTCTCTCTTGCTGTTCTCCCTCATTTTCCCCATTCTGCAGGGAAGGCTGCAGGAATGTTGGGCACAAAACAAGATCCCGCAAGCACAAGGTGTTAATCTCCAGATAAATCATTCTCAGTGATGTGAATTGAAGGGGTTAATCTTGTCCGGCATGAAAGGCAGCAAAAAAGCTGCAGTTTGAATCGTTCTAACTCTATGAGCCCCAGTCACAGAAGCTGCAATAAAACCTCAGGGACAAGAAAAGGGAAGATTGAAATAGAACATTCCCCTCCATCCACAAGTCACCCCCAAACGCCACAGTGGGGCTGGAAGAGGCAAGTTGTAAATGGGACACATTCCTTCCACACCCGATCCTAACACCTCCCAGCCCATCCTCCCCCTACTAAACATAAAAACTAATCTAACTGATGTATTTTTCTTTACGTGTTAAAATATTACACATGGAAACAAATAGCTGAGCAGAGAGACAGAGAGGGAGAGGTACAGAAGGGGCAAGGGAGAGAAATCAGACCGACACAGAGACAAGAAAAATGTGAACACATCAAATCACACATGTAGCAATGAGTTGCTATTTCACAATGACTCGGGAACCATGTCCATCGCACAGCCCGAGCCTCTGAACCCTCCTCACCCTCCTCACTCTCACTGTGTGTGTGTGTTCCTCGCTTTGGGCCACCCATACACACCCCTTCCATTATTTCCCACAAAGGTGTAAACTCTGGCTTCAAACTGTGACAAGCAATCTGATTCCTTTGAGATAATTTTTTTTTAAATTACCAAGTGCTTTTTTTGCAAATGAATATTTCTGCAAGGATTTAAGTGGAACTTTGCAGTAAGTGTACACTGGAGAGCGCAGAGGACATGTCTCACTCCAGACACCACCCTGCACTCACCATCCACTCCATTGAAATGGCGACTGCACCTTCATATTTAACCTTTATATTCACCGCTTCTTAAAACTGAATTAAAGTGTCGCCTGTGCTTTTCATTGTGCTGCTGTGAGATCCCCTTCTCTCTGGCCAAAAGTTCTGATCTCAACTCTTGATATTGATGGTACACAACAACTTGAATATTGTTCCACTAAATGTGAATTCCCTTTATTAAAACTCTAAGCAATAGCACATACTCACAATGACACCGGGTGCTTAGATATCCTGCAAACTGGGGTCTGGCTCAGTTGTAAGGTCCTTCAACAGGTCTCCCTGCACAACCTACAACGGTTGCACAAACAACTCTACCGACTTTATGTCCTTTACTGTTGTTTCTTTATACACCTTCCTGAATCTGGCCCTAGCTTTAGAATGTGACCCCTTAAATCCGACCGTCCTATTGGATTATTAACCCCACCCTGACCATCCATGACCACCTCCACATGGTAATACTCTGCTCTCAGCTTTGTCTTCAGCTACATGCCAACAATGGGTGTGATCACAGCGACATGGGGCAGGAAGAAGGACAGTCACACATTCCCGAGTGGTCATTGTCTCAACCAGTTTCTGTGGGCGAAGCGTCAGTGGCAAACTATACCTCGGGGACCTGGCCTAAAATGTTTGTATGTGTGTGTGTGTGTGTGTGTGTGTGTGTGTGTGTGTGTGTGTGTGTGTGTGTGTGTGTGTGTGTGTATCTGTCTGTGTGTGTGTGTGTGTGTGTGTGTGTGTGTGAGCATGGGTGTATCTGTGTGTGTGTGTGTGTGAGAGCATGGGTGTGTCTGTGTATGTGTGTGTGTGTGTGTGAGCATGGGTGTATCTGTGTGTGTGTGTGTGCGCGCGTGTGTGTGTGTGTGTGTGTGTGTGTGTGTGTGTGTGTGAGCATGGGTGTATCTGTGTGTGAGTGTGTATGTGTGTGTGAGCATGGGTGTATCTGTGTGTGAGTGTGTGTGTGAGCATGGGTTTATCTGTGTTTGAGTGTGTGTGTGTGTGTGAGCATGGGTGTATATGTGTGCGTGTGTGTGTGTGTGTGTGTGTGTGTGTGTGCGTGTGTGTGTGTGTGAGCATGGATGTACCCGTGTGTGTGCGTGTGTGTGTGAGCATGGGTGTATCTGTGTGTGAGTGTGTGTGTGTGTGTGTGTGTGTGTGTGTGTGTGTGTGTGTGTGTGAGCATGGGTGTATCTGTGTGTGAGTGTGTGTGTGTGAGCATGGGTGTTTCTATGTGTGAGTGTGTGTGTGTGTGTGTGTGTGTGTGAGAGAGAGAGAGAGAGAGAGAGCATGGGTGTATCTGTGTGTGAGTGTGTGTGTGTAACTGTCTGTCTATCTGCCTGTCTGTTTAGTTGAAATTTAAAAAGTTCAGTTTGAACCTCAGCGATATTTTCAGACAGAAATTCTTCTCCATAGCTCGATCCTTTTGCCAATATCAGACGAGCTCTGCTCATAGCACTCCACCACAACCAGGTTACTTTCATTAATATGAAAGATATAAAAGCACAGTTACATCATTAAAATATATTCATACAATACAATTGAAATGATGCACCATCCTAGAGCATCCACGTTTTTAGTGAATAATTTCAATAACTGAGAATTAACATCAACTTTTCTCACTCGGCATGTAGGCTTTTAGATCATTGCTCCAGCTGCCTATGTCAGAGACATAAATCATACTATATATATATGGCAATAATCAACTGCAGAACAAGTAACACATGAGAGGTGATTCGAACCTAAGAGTGGACATCTATATTACTTTTCCATTCCCAAATCATATCCTACTATCACCGCTGTTTAAAGGTTTGGATTTCCTGCAGGATTTCATGAGCTGTTTGCTGTATCTGTTAATATTGTTAGTGGGATTTATCAGTCTCTTCTTATAGCCTGACTGGATGTTCTGTTGTTGCGGGAATATCTTAACAAACTCATTTCACTTATCCCTGCAGTTTTCTGTATTTGTCCCTCAGGAATCGATTTCAGTGATTTTATGATGATAAAACTGCACCAATTCCCTCGCCCCAACCCAGCGCGTCACTGAGCAGTAAACCAGAATTTATTTGGGGTAATTGGGCATTTCAAATTCAACCCATACTGTGGTTAAAAAATACTCTCACTCCCCGACATAGGCAGCATGAAGAAACTTAAGCATTGTCTTCACTAACTCCCTGGTATAAGTCCCTCTTGTGATATTGAAAGCACAGGTCAACTGTCCCGGCTGTTCCATCCTACACGGACACATGGTTTTACCCCTTCAAGTTTTGCATACCTGCAGATGGGTTCCTATTATATAATTCCGCAAAACAACTGCAAACTGTAAGGATATGATGACAATGAAGATGGTTTTCCCTCTCTCTAACCTCGATGCTGTCCAACCTATAGATCGGAAGTGGTGTCAGCCCATGTGGTGTTACTGGAAAGGAGAGCAACAATCCCAGCTCATTAACATTTCCCTTTTTACAATCAATGTGTGCAGGATATACCTGGGTCAATGCTCTGAGCTGACACACAGTGATGATGACTACGCTTTTAGACCATGTTTGGCTAAAGCCAAGTGCTGTATCCGTTCTTATCAGTTGCTTCTCCATTAGCAGGCTTCAGTGACAATCATCGGGAACTTAAAGTGGTGATGGCTTTAACCAGTCACACCCCAAACCAGGGGCTATCTAACAACCTGAGAGTGGCAGTGATGGGCAGCGAAGTGTGTGCACCTGTCTTTTGCTCCACATTCATTCAGAGGATCCTGTTTGAATCTTGTGGATTTAAAGCTGAGTGGATGTACTGTCTGCAGGACTTCCCCAGCGCTGGATAATTCGATATGAACTTCGATATTGTTGTCGCCTGTGTCAAGATCCTGAAGGTGTTCAAGGAGATGTGAGACCAGCCACAGATCAGAATGCACACGGTGGATTCACTCTTTACTCTGCCTTCACCAGGGGACCAAGTGGAGACTGTTCACCTTTTCCAATCCCATGTTCCTGTTGCCGATGTGTTCACCTTCCTCACCAGGTTCTTCGGCCAGGTTGGGAACTGCATTAAGGTCAAAGCCGCCTTTGGGATGTTGACCAGCAAATGCCAGGTCATGGTGACTCTCAAGATGGATGATAAGGGAACAATCCTCCAGGGCTCCTATTGGAGAAATGCACCTCAACCTTATCTAGCCTGGACAGATATGGCACAGGGTTAAATACAGAGTAAATCTCCCTCTACATCTTCCGTCACCAACTACCAGGACAGGTGCAGAACTGTGTTAGATTTAGAGTAAATCTCCCACTACACTGCCCCCATCAAACACTCCATGGGGAAACACAGATTAGGGTTACTTATTGGGTGAATTTCCATGGACACTGTCACCGCCAAACTCTCCCTGGACAGGGACATCCACACGTTTAGGTACAGAGTCAAGCTCCCTCTGAACTACATCGCAGAAACTCACAAAGGCGTTAGAAATGGGGTTGTGAACAGTGCTCAGTCTGCAATGACCTAACAAAATATCTGAGTCTGTTACAACTTGATGTTAGTTTCAGAGTAAAGCCCATTCTGAACAGTCCAGTCAAATGCTGCTTCACCAGATGTAGCTTTGCCTTGTTACTTAGTAAAACTCCATTCATACAGTCTATTCAAAGAGTCACAGGGAATTTATAACATCGAGTACTTAAAGAAAGACATAGGAGCATCAGTATGTCAATAAAATAATGCCTTATCTGGTAGTATCTCAGCTCCACTTCCTTTCTGCTGCCATTATCCTTGAATCGCTTGCATGACAAAAATCTCTTTCACTCAGCTTTGACGAAATTCAATGTCCAAGCCGCAGTGCTTTTTGGGGAACACTGCTGGAGCAATTAAAATATATATATTATCTTCGCCTCTATCTAACAATTGTTATCTCTTATTTCAAAAATATTTCCACTGGTTGCAGGCTCCCCCTGTAGAGGAAACATCCCCTGTGAGGCCACTATTCCAAGTCCCCTCAGGATCATATAAGATTCAATGAGTTCACCTTTAATCCTCTTAAACTCCATTGGATATAGGTCCATTCTGTTCAATCCTTCTTCAAAAGATGAACCCTTCATCTCAGGAATGAGTCATGTCAAGCTCTCTGTTCTGCTTCTGCAGAAATTAAAAAGCTTCTTTCTTCTCCATAAATATTTGGAAATAGCACACAGAACTCCAGTGCCCACACTACCTGCCAAGGCTTGTAAATCTACAGTAAAGCTTTTCTACGTTCATATTCCATTCCTATTGCAATATGCACGAATGCTTAACTTCCCATGGGAAGGCAAAGGCGAACTTTATAAAGAATCAGACCCCCTCTACACGGCCTTCCTTGATGAAAGGAAGGTCATTTATAAAGCAGCTGCATATGGTTGGGACAAGGACAAAATCCAGAGAAACTCCAGCGATTATGTCCTGGAGCTAAGTTGATTGTCCTCCAACAACCACAGCCAGCTTCCCTTATGCTAGGTATTGCTACACCCAGTGCGCAGTTTTCACCTGATCCCCATCGACTCCAATATTGGTCGGTTATTTGATACCACACTCGGACAAATGCGGCCTGAATGTGAAGGGTAACCGCGCTCACCTCACCTCTGGAGCTTAGCTATTTTGCCAAAGATTTGCCAGACTTTGTGAGAACATGGCGGAACTCAAACCGGGCTTCAGGGAGCAGTTTATTGTTAAGCAGGTATCAAGTAGAGGGATATTCACTTTGTATGGAACCCGATGCTGCACCTGCACTGGAAGTGTTCATGGGGTCTGTTTCAAGGGACATTTATTCTATCTAACCCTGTGCTGGACCTGCCCTGATAGTGTTTGCTGCAGCCTGTGTAGAGGGAGATTTGTTCTGGGCCTAACATTTGTTCTGCACCTGCCCTGGCAGTAATTCATGGGAACCATGCAGAGTGAGATGTACTCACTACCTAACCATTGTAGATCCAATCCTGCCATTGTTTAATTTGACAGAAGATGGAACTTCACACTCAATCTAACCGCAAGTTGCATCTGAATTGGTAGTGTTTATAGTTATAGAATCATAGAATATTTATGGCTCAGAAAGAAGCCACTTGTCCAATTGTGTCTGAGCAGGCTGATAAACCAGCAAGAAATCCTAATCCCTCCTTGTAGAATCTGGTCTGGAGTCTTGCAAGTTATATGAGCTCTGGGATTAGCTGTGTGTCCCTGAGGAGAGCTCTGGGATTAACTCTGTGTCCCTGGGGAGTGCTCTGGGATTAGCTGTGTATCCCTGGCGAGTGTTTTGGGATTTGCTGTGAGACCCTCGGAAGTGCTCTGGGATTAGCTGTGTGTCCCTGGGGAGTGCTCTGGGATTAGATGTGTGTCCCTGTGAAGTCCTCTGGGAATAGCTCTGTGTCCCTGAGGAGTGCTCTGGGATGATCTGTGTGTCCAGGAGAGTGTTTAGGGATTTGCTGTGTGTCCCTCGGGGGTACTCTGGGATTAGCTGTGTGCCCCTGGGGGGTACTCTGGGATTAGCTGTGTGCCCCTGGGGAGTGCTGTGAGATTAGCTGTGTGTCCCTGGGGAGTGCTGTGGGAGTAGCTGTGTGTCCCTGGGGAGTGCTCTGGGATTAGCTGTGTGTCCCTGTGAGTGCTCTGCGATAAGCTGTGCATTGCTGGGAAATGTGTTTGGATTCGTTCTGTGACCCTAACGAGGGTGATGGAATCACTTGGGGACTATTTTTTAATTTGCTGGGTGCCCGGGAGCCTGTGCGTAATTTAATGCAGATCCAGCCCCCCCGGCTTTGTGTTGGTATTTTCTCTGATTCTCTGGGGTGTGTGTCGGGATGATCTGCCAGCGTCTGGGAAGTGTGTGCAGTATTGCTGTGTGTCCCTGGGGAGTGTGTGCAGTATTGCTGTGTGTTCCTGGGGAGTGAGTGCAGTATTGCTGTGTGTCCCTGCGGACTGTGTGCAGTATTGCTGTGTGTTCCTGGGAAGTGTGTGCAGTATTGCTGTGTGTTCCTGGGGAGTGTGTGCAGTATTGCTGTGTGTCCCTGCGGACTGTGTGCAGTATTGCTGTGTGTTCCTGGGGAGTGTGTGCAGTATTGCTGTGTGTCCCTGGGGAGTGTGTGCAGTATTGCTGTGTGTCCCTGGGGAGTGTGTGCAGTATTGCTGTGTGTCCCTGGGGAGTGTGTGCAGTATTGCTGTGTGTTCCTGGGGAGTGTGTGCAGTATTGCTGTGTGTCCCTGGGGAGTGTGTGCAGTATTGCTGTGTGTTCCTGGGGAGTGTGTGCAGTATTGCTGTGTGTTCCTGGGGAGTGTGTGCAGTATTGCTGCGTGTTCCTGGGGAGTGTGTGCAGTATTGCTGTGTGTTCCTGGGGAGAGTGTGCAGTATTGCTGTGTGTCCCTGGGGAGTGTGTGCAGTATTGCTGTGTGTCCCTGGGGAGTGTGTGCAGTATTGCTGTGTGTCCCTGGGGAGTGTGTGCAGTATTGCTGTGTGTCCCTGGGGAGTGTGTGCGGTATTGCTGTGTGTTCCTGGGGAGTGTGTGCAGTATTGCTGTGTGTCCCTGCGGACTGTGTGCAGTATTGCTGTGTGTTCCTGGGGAGTGTGTGCAGTATTGCTGTGTGTCCCTGGGGAGTGTGTGCAGTATTGCTGTGTGTCCCTGGGGAGTGTGTGCAGTATTGCTGTGTGTCCCTGGGGAGTGTGTGCAGTTTTGCTGTGTGTTCCTGGGGAGTGTGTGCAGTATTGATGTGTGTACCTGGGGAGTGTGTGCAGTATTGCTGTGTGTTCCTGGGGAGTGTGTGCAGTATTGCTGTGTGTTCCTGGGGAGTGTGTGCAGTATTGCTGCGTGTTCCTGGGGAGTGTGTGCAGTATTGCTGTGTGTTCCTGGGGAGTGTGTGCAGTATTGCTGTGTGTCCGTGGGGAGTGTGTGCAGTATTGCTGTGTGTCCCTGGGGAGTGTGTGCAGTATTGCTGTGTGTCCCTGGGGAGTGTGTGCAGTATTGCTGTGTGTCCCTGGGGAGTGTGTGCAGCATTGCTGTGTGTCCCTGGGAAGTGTGTGCAGCATTGCTGTGTGTCCCTGGGAAGTGTGTGCAGCATTGCTGTGTGTCCCTGGGAAGTGTGTGCAGCATTGCTGTGTGTCCCGGCGGAGTGTGTGCAGTATTGCTGTGTGTCCCTGGGGAGTGTGTGGAGTATTGCTGTGTGTCCCTGGGGAGTGTGTGCAGTATTGCTGTGTGTCCCTGGGGAGTGTGTGCAGTATTGCTGTGTGTCCCTGGGGAGTGTGTGGAGTATTGATGTGTGTCCCTGGGGAGTGTGTGCAGTATTGCTGTGTGTCCCTGGGGAGTGTGTGCTGTATTGCTGTGTGTCCCTGGGGAGTGTGTGCAGTATTGCTGTGTGTCCCTGGGGAGTGTGTGCAGTATTGCTGTGTGTTCCTGGGGAGTGTGTGGAGTATTGCTGTGTGTCCCTGGGGAGTGTGTGCAGTATTGTTGTGTGTCCCTGGGGAGTGTGTGCAGTATTGCTGTGTGTCCCTGGGGAGTGTGTGGAGTATTGCTGTGTGTCCCTGGGGAGTGTGTGCAGTATTGCTGTGTGTCCCTGGGGAGTGTGTGCTGTATTGCTGTGTGTCCCTGGGGAGTGTGTGCAGTATTGTTGTGTGTCCCTGGGGAGTGTGTGCATTATTGCTGTGTGTACCTGGGGAGTGTGTGCATTATTGCTGTGTGTCCCTGGGGAGTATGTGCAGTATTGCTGTGTGACCCTGGGGAGTGTGTGCATTATTGCTGTGCGTACCTGGGGAGTGTGTGCAGTATTGCTGTGTGTCCCTGGGGAGTGTGTGCAGTATTGCTGTGTGTCCCTGGGGAGTGTGTGCAGTATTGCTGTGTGTCCCTGGGGAGTGTGTGCATTATTGCTGTGTGTCCTTGGGGAGTGTGTGCTGTATTGCTGTGTGTCCCTGGGGAGTGTGTGGAGTATTGCTGTGTGTCCCTGGGCACTGTGTGCAGTATTGCTGTGTGACCCTGGGGAGTGTGTGCATTATTGCTGTGTGTACCTGGGGAGTGTGTGCAGTATTTCTGTGGGTCCCTGGGGATTGTGTGGAGTATTGCTGTGTGTCCCTGGGGAGTGTGTGCAGTATTGCTGTGTGTTCCTGGGGAGTGTGTGCTGTATTGCTGTGTGTCCCTGCGGAGTGTGTGCAGTATTGCTGTGTGTCCCTGGGGAGTGTGTGCTGTATTGCTGTGTGTCCCTGGGGAGTGTGTGCAATATTGCTGTGTGTCCCTGGGGAGTGTGTGCTGTATTGCTGTGTGTCCCTGGGGAGTGTGTGCAGTATTGCTGTGTGTCCGTGGGGAGTGTGTGCAGTATTGCTGTGTGTCCCTGCAGAGTGTGTGCAGTATTGCTGTGTGTCCCTGGGGAGAGCGCTGGGATCAACAGTGGATTCCTGGGTACTGTATTGGGATTTGGTATGTGTCCCCGGGCACTGGGTTGGGATTTGCTGTGTTTCCCTGGGGAGTGTGCTTGGATTTGCTGTGTGACCCTGGGAAGTGTGTTGGGATTTGCTGTGTGTCCCTGGGGAGTGCGCTGGGATCAGATGTGTCTCCCTGGGGCGTGCTGTGGGATTTGCTGTGTGTCCCTGTGGAGGGCTCTGGGATAAGCTGTGTGTCCCTCTGGAGGGCTCTGGGATTAGCTGTGTGTACCTGGGAAATGTCTTGGGATTTGTTCTGTGTCCCTAACGAGGGTGATGGAATCTCTAGGGGACCCCGAGGGGCTATTTTTTAATTTGCTGGGTGCCCGGGAGCCTGTGTGGATTTTAATGGAGACCCCGCCTCCCGGCTTTGCGTTGGTATTTTCTGTGATTCTCTGGGGAGAGTGTCAGGATGATCTGCCTGCCGCTGGGGAGTGTGTGGTGTATCGCTGTGTCTCCCTGGGGAGTGAGTGCATTATTGCTGTGTGTACCTGGGGAGTGTGTGCAGTTTTGCTGTGTGTCCGTGGGGACCGTGTGGAGTAATGCTGTGTGTACCTGGGGAGTGTGTGCAGTAGTGCTGTGTGTCCCTGGGCAGTGTTTACAGTATTGCTGTGTGTCCCTGGGGAGTGTGTGGAGTATTGCTGTGTGTCCCTGGGGAGTGTGTGCTGTATTACTGTGTTTTCCTGGGGAGTGTGTGCTGTATTGCTGTGTGTCCCTGGGGAGTGTGTGCAGTATTGCTGTGTGTCCCTGGAGAGTGTGTGCAGTATTGCTGTGTGTCCCTGGGGAGTGTGTGCAGTATTGCTGTGTGTCCCTGCAGAGTGTGTGCAGTATTGCTGTGTGTCCCTGGGGAGAGCGCTGGGATCAACAGTGGATTCCTGGGTACTGTATTGGGATTTGGTATGTGTCCCCGGGCACTGGGTTGGGATTTGCTGTGTCTCCCTGGGGAGTGTGCTGGGATTTGCTGTGTGTCCCTGGGGAGTGTGTTGGGATTTGCTGTGTGTCCCCGTGGAGTGCGCTGGGATTAGATGTGTCTCCCTGGGGCGTGCTGTGGGATTTGCTGTGTGTCCCTGTGGAGGGCTCTGGGATTAGCTGTGTGTCCCTGTGGAGGGCTCTGGGATTAGCTGTGTGTCCCTGGGAAATGTCTTGGGATTTGTTCTGTGTCCCTAACGAGGGTGATGGAATCTCTAGGGGACCCCGAGGGGCTATTTTTTAATTTGCTGGGTGCCCGGGAGCCTGTGTGGATTTTAATAGAGACCCCGCCTCCCGGCTTTGCGTTGGTATTTTCTGCGATTCTCTGGGGAGAGTGTCAGGATGATCTGCCTGCCGCTGGGGAGTGTGTGGTGTATCGCTGTGTCTCCCTGGGGAGTGAGTGCATTATTGCTGTGTGTACCTGGGGAGTGTGTGCAGTATTGCTGTGTGTCCGTGGGGACCGTGTGGAGTATTGCTGTGTGTACCTGGGGAGTGTGTGCAGTAGTGCTGTGTGTCCCTGGGCAGTGTTTACAGTATTGCTGTGTGTCCCTGGGGAGTGTGTGCATTATTGCTGTGTGTCCCTGGGGAGTGTGTGCTGTATTACTGTGTTTTCCTGGGGAGTGTGTGCTGCATTGCTGTGTGTCCCTGGGGAGTGTGTGCAGTATTGCTGTGTGTCCCTGGGGAGTGTGTGGAGTATTGCTGTGTGTTCCTGGGGAGTGTGTGCTGTATTGCTGTGTGTACCTGGAGAGTGTGTGCAGTATTGCTGTGTGTCCCTGGGGAGTGTGTGCAGTATTGCTGTGTGTTCCTGGGGAGTGTGTGCAGTATTGATGTGTGTACCTGGGGAGTGTGTGCAGTATTGCTGTGTGTTCCTGGGGAGTGTGTGCAGTATTGCTGTGTGTTCCTGGGGAGTGTGTGCAGTATTGCTGCGTGTTCCTGGGGAGTGTGTGCAGTATTGCTGTGTGTTCCTGGGGAGAGTGTGCAGTATTGCTGTGTGTCCCTGGGGAGTGTGTGCAGTATTGCTGTGTGTCCCTGGGGAGTGTGTGCAGTATTGCTGTGTGTCCCTGGGGAGTGTGTGCAGTATTGCTGTGTGTCCCTGGGGAGTGTGTGCAGTATTGCTGTGTGTTCCTGGGGAGTGTGTGCAGTATTGCTGTGTGTCCCTGCGGACTGTGTGCAGTATTGCTGTGTGTTCCTGGGGAGTGTGTGCAGTATTGCTGTGTGTCCCTGGGGAGTGTGTGCAGTATTGCTGTGTGTCCCTGGGGAGTGTGTGCAGTATTGCTGTGTGTCCCTGGGGAGTGTGTGCAGTATTGCTGTGTGTTCCTGGGGAGTGTGTGCAGTATTGATGTGTGTAACTGGGGAGTGTGTGCAGTATTGCTGTGTGTTCCTGGGGAGTGTGTGCAGTATTGCTGTGTGTTCCTGGGGAGTGTGTGCAGTATTGCTGCGTGTTCCTGGGCAGTGTGTGCAGTATTGCTGTGTGTTCCTGGGGAGTGTGTGCAGTATTGCTGTGTGTCCCTGGGGAGTGTGTGCAGTATTGCTGTGTGTCCCTGGGGAGTGTGTGCAGTATTGCTGTGTGTCCCTGGGGAGTGTGTGCAGTATTGCTGTGTGTCCCTGGGGAGTGTGTGCAGCATTGCTGTGTGTCCCTGGGAAGTGTGTGCAGCATTGCTGTGTGTCCCTGGGAAGTGTGTGCAGCATTGCTGTGTGTCCCTGTGAAGTGTGTGCAGCATTGCTGTGTGTCCCGGCGGAGTGTGTGCAGTATTGCTGTGTGTCCCTGGGGAGTGTGTGGAGTATTGCTGTGTGTCCCTGGGGAGTGTGTGCAGTATTGCTGTGTGTCCCTGGGGAGTGTGTGCAGTATTGCTGTGTGTCCCTGGGGAGTGTGTGGAGTATTGCTGTGTGTCCCTGGGGAGTGTGTGCAGTATTGCTGTGTGTCCCTGGGGAGTGTGTGCTGTATTGCTGTGTGTCCCTGGGGAGTGTGTGCAGTATTGCTGTGTGTCCCTGGGGAGTGTGTGCAGTATTGCTGTGTGTTCCTGGGGAGTGTGTGGAGTATTGCTGTGTGTCCCTGGGGAGTGTGTGCAGTATTGTTGTGTGTCCCTGGGGAGTGTGTGCAGTATTGCTGTGTGTCCCTGGGGAGTGTGTGGAGTATTGCTGTGTGTCCCTGGGGAGTGTGTGCAGTATTGCTGTGTGTCCCTGGGGAGTGTGTGCTGTATTGCTGTGTGTCCCTGGGGAGTGTGTGCAGTATTGTTGTGTGTCCCTGGGGAGTGTGTGCATTATTGCTGTGTGTACCTGGGGAGTGTGTGCATTATTGCTGTGTGTCCCTGGGGAGTATGTGCAGTATTGCTGTGTGACCCTGGGGAGTGTGTGCATTATTGCTGTGCGTACCTGGGGAGTGTGTGCAGTATTGCTGTGTGTCCCTGGGGAGTGTGTGCAGTATTGCTGTGTGTCCCTGGGGAGTGTGTGCAGTATTGCTGTGTGTCCCTGGGGAGTGTGTGCATTATTGCTGTGTGTCCTTGGGGAGTGTGTGCTGTATTGCTGTGTGTCCCTGGGGAGTGTGTGGAGTATTGCTGTGTGTCCCTGGGCACTGTGTGCAGTATTGCTGTGTGACCCTGGGGAGTGTGTGCATTATTGCTCTGTGTACCTGGGGAGTGTGTGCAGTATTTCTGTGGGTCCCTGGGGATTGTGTGGAGTATTGCTGTGTGTCCCTGGGGAGTGTGTGCAGTATTGCTGTGTGTTCCTGGGGAGTGTGTGCTGTATTGCTGTGTGTCCCTGCGGAGTGTGTGCAGTATTGCTGTGTGTCCCTGGGGAGTGTGTGCTGTATTGCTGTGTGTCCCTGGGGAGTGTGTGCAATATTGCTGTGTGTCCCTGGGGAGTGTGTGCTGTATTGCTGTGTGTCCCTGGGGAGTGTGTGCAGTATTGCTGTGTGTCCCTGGGGAGTGTGTGCAGTATTGCTGTGTGTCCCTGCAGAGTGTGTGCAGTATTGCTGTGTGTCCCTGGGGAGAGCGCTGGGATCAACAGTGGATTCCTGGGTACTGTATTGGGATTTGGTATGTGTCCCCGGGCACTGGGTTGGGATTTGCTGTGTTTCCCTGGGGAGTGTGCTTGGATTTGCTGTGTGACCCTGGGGAGTGTGTTGGGATTTGCTGTGTGTCCCTGGGGAGTGCGCTGGGATTAGATGTGTCTCCCTGGGGCGTGCTGTGGGATTTGCTGTGTGTCCCTGTGGAGGGCTCTGGGATAAGCTGTGTGTCCCTGTGGAGGGCTCTGGGATTAGCTGTGTGTACCTGGGAAATGTCTTGGGATTTGTTCTGTGTCCCTAACGAGGGTGATGGAATCTCTAGGGGACCCCGAGGGGCTATTTTTTAATTTGCTGGGTGCCCGGGAGCCTGTGTGGATTTTAATGGAGACCCCGCCTCCCGGCTTTGCGTTGGTATTTTCTGTGATTCTCTGGGGAGAGTGTCAGGATGATCTGCCTGCCGCTGGGGAGTGTGTGGTGTATCGCTGTGTCTCCCTGGGGAGTGAGTGCATTATTGCTGTGTGTACCTGAGGAGTGTGTGCAGTATTGCTGTGTGTCCGTGGGGACCGTGTGGAGTAATGCTGTGTGTACCTGGGGAGTGTGTGCAGTAGTGCTGTGTGTCCCTGGGCAGTGTTTACAGTATTGCTGTGTGTCCCTGGGGAGTGTGTGGAGTATTGCTGTGTGTCCCTGGGGAGTGTGTGCTGTATTACTGTGTTTTCCTGGGGAGTGTGTGCTGTATTGCTGTGTGTCCCTGGGGAGTGTGTGCAGTATTGCTGTGTGTCCCTGGAGAGTGTGTGCAGTATTGCTGTGTGTCCCTGGGGAGTGTGTGCAGTATTGCTGTGTGTCCCTGCAGAGTGTGTGCAGTATTGCTGTGTGTCCCTGGGGAGAGCACTGGGATCAACAGTGGATTCCTGGGTACTGTATTGGGATTTGGTATGTGTCCCCGGGCACTGGGTTGGGATTTGCTGTGTCTCCCTGGGGAGTGTGCTGGGATTTGCTGTGTGTCCCTGGGGAGTGTGTTGGGATTTGCTGTGTGTCCCCGTGGAGTGCGCTGGGATTAGATGTGTCTCCCTGGGGCGTGCTGTGGGATTTGCTGTGTGTCCCTGTGGAGGGCTCTGGGATTAGCTGTGTGTCCCTGTGGAGGGCTCTGGGATTAGCTGTGTGTCCCTGGGAAATGTCTTGGGATTTGTTCTGTGTCCCTAACGAGGGTGATGGAATCTCTAGGGGACCCCGAGGGGCTATTTTTTAATTTGCTGGGTGCCCGGGAGCCTGTGTGGATTTTAATAGAGACCCCGCCTCCCGGCTTTGCGTTGGTATTTTCTGTGATTCTCTGGGGAGAGTGTCAGGATGATCTGCCTGCCGCTGGGGAGTGTGTGGTGTATCGCTGTGTCTCCCTGGGGAGTGAGTGCATTATTGCTGTGTGTACCTGGGGAGTGTGTGCAGTATTGCTGTGTGTCCGTGGGGACCGTGTGGAGTATTGCTGTGTGTACCTGGGGAGTGTGTGCAGTAGTGCTGTGTGTCCCTGGGCAGTGTTTACAGTATTGCTGTGTGTCCCTGGGGAGTGTGTGCTGTATTGCTGTGTGTCCCTGGGGAGTGTGTGCAGTATTGCTGTGTGTCCCTGGGGAGTGTGTGGAGTATTGCTGTGTGTTCCTGGGGAGTGTGTGCTGTATTGCTGTGTGTACCTGGAGAGTGTGTGCAGTATTGCTGTGTGTCCCTGGGGAGTGTGTGCAGTATTTCTGTGTGTCCCTGGGGAGTGTGTGGAGTATTGCTGTGTGTCCCTGGAGAGTGTGTGCAGTATTGCTGTGTGTCCCTGGGGAGTGTGTGCAGTATTGCTGTGTGTCCCTGGAGAGTGTGTGCAGTATTGCTGTGTGTCCCTGGGGAGAGCGCTGGGATCAACTGTGGATTCCTGGGTACTGTTTTGGGATTTGGTATGTGTCCCCGGGCACTGTGTTGGGATTTGCTGTGTCTCCCTGGGGATTGTGCTGGGATTTGCTGTGTGTCCCTGGGGAGTGTGCTGGGATTTGGTATGTGTCCCCGGGCACTGTGTTGGGATTTGCTGTGTCTCCCTGGGGAGCGTCCTGGGATTAGCTGTGTCTCCCTGGGGAGTGAGCTGGGATTAGCTGTGTGTCCCTGGGGAGTGCACTGGAATTAGGTGTGTGTCCCCTGGGGGTTGCTCAGGGATTAGCTGTGTGTCCCTGTGGAGTGCTCAGGGATTAGCTGTGTGTCCCTGTGGAGTGCTCTGGGATTAGCTGTGTGTCCCTGTGGAGTGCTCTGGAATTAGCTGTGTGTCCCTGTGGAGTGCTCTGGGATTAGCTGTGTGTCCCTGGGGGGTGCTCTGGGATTAGCTGTGTGTCCCTGGGGGGTGCTCTGGGATTAGCTGTGTGTCCCTGGGAAATGTCTTGGGATTTGTTCTGTCTCCCTAGCGAGGGTGATGGAATCTCTAGGGGACCCCGAGGGGCTATTTTTTAATTTGCTGGGTGCCCGGGAGCCTGTGTGGATTTTAATAGAGACCCCGTCCCCTGGATTTGTGAAGGTATTTTCTGTGATTCTCTGGGGAGAGTGTCAGGATGATCTGCCAGCCTCTGGAGAGCGTGTGGTGTATCGCTGTGTGTCCCTGGGGAGTGTGTGCAGTATTGCTGTGTGTCCCTGGGGAGTGTGTGCATTATTGCTGTGTGTCCCTGGGGAGTGTGTGCATTATTGCTGTGTGTCCCTGGGGAGTGTGTGCAGTATTGCTGTGTGTCCGTGGGGAGTGTGTGCAGTATTGCTGTGTGTCCCTGGGGAGTGTGTGCAGTATTGCTGTGTGTCCCTGTGGAGTGTGTGCATTATTGCTGTGTGTCCCTGGGGAGTGTGTGCAGTATTGCTGTGTGTCCCTGGGGAGTGTGTGCAGTATTGCTGTGTGTACCTGCGGAGTGTGTGCAGTATTGCTGTGTGTCCGTGGGGACCGTGTGGAGTATTGCTGTGTGTACCTGGGGAGTGTGTGCAGTAGTGCTGTGTGTCCCTGGGCAGTGTTTACAGTATTGCTGTGTGTCCCTGGGGAGTGTGTGGAGTATTGCTGTGTGTCCCTGGGGAGTGTGTGCTGTATTACTGTGTTTTCCTGGGGAGTGTGTGCTGTATTGCTGTGTGTCCCTGGGGAGTGTGTGCAGTATTGCTGTGTGTCCCTGGAGAGTGTGTGCAGTATTGCTGTGTGTCCCTGGGGAGTGTGTGCAGTATTGCTGTGTGTCCCTGCAGAGTGTGTGCAGTATTGCTGTGTGTCCCTGGGGAGAGCACTGGGATCAACAGTGGATTCCTGGGTACTGTATTGGGATTTGGTATGTGTCCCCGGGCACTGGGTTGGGATTTGCTGTGTCTCCCTGGGGAGTGTGCTGGGATTTGCTGTGTGTCCCTGGGGAGTGTGTTGGGATTTGCTGTGTGTCCCCGTGGAGTGCGCTGGGATTAGATGTGTCTCCCTGGGGCGTGCTGTGGGATTTGCTGTGTGTCCCTGTGGAGGGCTCTGGGATTAGCTGTGTGTCCCTGTGGAGGGCTCTGGGATTAGCTGTGTGTCCCTGGGAAATGTCTTGGGATTTGTTCTGTGTCCCTAACGAGGGTGATGGAATCTCTAGGGGACCCCGAGGGGCTATTTTTTAATTTGCTGGGTGCCCGGGAGCCTGTGTGGATTTTAATAGAGACCCCGCCTCCCGGCTTTGCGTTGGTATTTTCTGTGATTCTCTGGGGAGAGTGTCAGGATGATCTGCCTGCCGCTGGGGAGTGTGTGGTGTATCGCTGTGTCTCCCTGGGGAGTGAGTGCATTATTGCTGTGTGTACCTGGGGAGTGTGTGCAGTATTGCTGTGTGTCCGTGGGGACCGTGTGGAGTATTGCTGTGTGTACCTGGGGAGTGTGTGCAGTAGTGCTGTGTGTCCCTGGGCAGTGTTTACAGTATTGCTGTGTGTCCCTGGGGAGTGTGTGCTGTATTGCTGTGTGTCCCTGGGGAGTGTGTGCAGTATTGCTGTGTGTCCCTGGGGAGTGTGTGGAGTATTGCTGTGTGTTCCTGGGGAGTGTGTGCTGTATTGCTGTGTGTACCTGGAGAGTGTGTGCAGTATTGCTGTGTGTCCCTGGGGAGTGTGTGCAGTATTTCTGTGTGTCCCTGGGGAGTGTGTGGAGTATTGCTGTGTGTCCCTGGAGAGTGTGTGCAGTATTGCTGTGTGTCCCTGGGGAGTGTGTGCAGTATTGCTGTGTGTCCCTGGAGAGTGTGTGCAGTATTGCTGTGTGTCCCTGGGGAGAGCGCTGGGATCAACTGTGGATTCCTGGGTACTGTTTTGGGATTTGGTATGTGTCCCCGGGCACTGTGTTGGGATTTGCTGTGTCTCCCTGGGGATTGTGCTGGGATTTGCTGTGTGTCCCTGGGGAGTGTGCTGGGATTTGGTATGTGTCCCCGGGCACTGTGTTGGGATTTGCTGTGTCTCCCTGGGGAGCGTCCTGGGATTAGCTGTGTCTCCCTGGGGAGTGAGCTGGGATTAGCTGTGTGTCCCTGGGGAGTGCACTGGAATTAGGTGTGTGTCCCCTGGGGGTTGCTCAGGGATTAGCTGTGTGTCCCTGTGGAGTGCTCAGGGATTAGCTGTGTGTCCCTGTGGAGTGCTCTGGGATTAGCTGTGTGTCCCTGTGGAGTGCTCTGGAATTAGCTGTGTGTCCCTGTGGAGTGCTCTGGGATTAGCTGTGTGTCCCTGGGGGGTGCTCTGGGATTAGCTGTGTGTCCCTGGGGGGTGCTCTGGGATTAGCTGTGTGTCCCTGGGAAATGTCTTGGGATTTGTTCTGTCTCCCTAGCGAGGGTGATGGAATCTCTAGGGGACCCCGAGGGGCTATTTTTTAATTTGCTGGGTGCCCGGGAGCCTGTGTGGATTTTAATAGAGACCCCGTCCCCTGGATTTGTGAAGGTATTTTCTGTGATTCTCTGGGGAGAGTGTCAGGATGATCTGCCAGCCTCTGGAGAGCGTGTGGTGTATCGCTGTGTGTCCCTGGGGAGTGTGTGCAGTATTGCTGTGTGTCCCTGGGGAGTGTGTGCATTATTGCTGTGTGTCCCTGGGGAGTGTGTGCATTATTGCTGTGTGTCCCTGGGGAGTGTGTGCAGTATTGCTGTGTGTCCGTGGGGAGTGTGTGCAGTATTGCTGTGTGTCCCTGGGGAGTGTGTGCAGTATTGCTGTGTGTCCCTGTGGAGTGTGTGCATTATTGCTGTGTGTCCCTGGGGAGTGTGTGCAGTATTGCTGTGTGTCCCTGGGGAGTGTGTGCAGTATTGCTGTGTGTACCTGCGGAGTGTGTGCAGTATTGCTGTGTGTCCGTGGGGACCGTGTGGAGTATTGCTGTGTGTACCTGGGGAGTGTGTGCAGTAGTGCTGTGTGTCCCTGGGCAGTGTTTACAGTATTGCTGTGTGTCCCTGGGGAGTGTGTGGAGTATTGCTGTGTGTCCCTGGGGAGTGTGTGCTGTATTACTGTGTTTTCCTGGGGAGTGTGTGCTGTATTGCTGTGTGTCCCTGGGGAGTGTGTGCAGTATTGCTGTGTGTCCCTGGGGAGTGTGTGCAGTATTGCTGTGTGTCCCTGGAGAGTGTGTGCAGTATTGCTGTGTGTCCCTGGGGAGTGTGTGGAGTATTGCTGTGTGTCCCTGGGGAGTGTATGGAGTATTGCTGTGTGTCCCTGGGGAGTGTGTGCAGTATTGCTGTGTGTCCCTGGGGAGTGTGTGCAGTATTGCTGTGTGTCCCTGGGGAGTGTGTGCAGTATTGCTGTGTGTCCCTGGGGAGTGTGTGCAGTATTGCTGTGTGTCCCTGGGGAGTGTGTGCAGTATTGCTGTGTGTCCCTGGGGAGTGTGTGGAGTATTGCTGTGTGTCCCTGGGGAGAGCGCTGGGATCAACTGTGGATTCCTGGGTACTGTTTTGGGATTTGGTATGTGTCCCCGGGCACTGTGTTGGGATTTGCTGTGTCTCCCTGGGGAGCGTGCTGGGATTTGCTGTGTCTCCCTGGGGAGTGAGCTGGGATTAGCTGTGTGTCCCTGGGGAGTGCACTGGAATTAGCTGTGTGTCCCTGGGGGTTGCTCAGGGATTAGCTGTGTGTCCCTGTGGAGTGCTCTGGGATTAGCTGTGTGTCCCTGTGGAGTGCTCTGGGATTAGCTGTGTGTCCCTGTGGAGTGCTCTGGGATTAGCTGTGTGTCCCTGGGGAGTGCTCTGGGATTAGCTGTGTGTCCCTGTGGAGTGCTCTGGGATTAGCTGTGTGTCCCTGGGGAGTGCTCTGGGATTAGTTGTGTGTCCCTGGGAAATGTCTTGGGATTTGTTCTGTCTCCCTAGCGAGGGTGATGGAATCTCTAGGGGACCCCGATGGGCTATTATTTAATTTGCTGGGTGCCCGGGAGCCTGTGTGGATTTTAATAGAGACCCCGTCCCCTGGATTTGTGATGGTATTTTCTGTGATTCTCTGGGGAGAGTGTCAGGATGATCTGCCAGCCTCTGGAGAGCGTGTGGTGTATCGCTGTGTGTCCCTGGGGAGTGTGTGCAGTATTGCTGTGTGTCCCTGGGGAGTGTGTGGAGTATTGCTGTATGTCCCTGGGGAGTGTGTGCAGTATTGCTGTGTGTCCCTGGGGAGTGTGTGCATTATTGCTGTGTGTCCCTGGGGAGTGTGTGCAGTATTGCTGTGTGTCCGTGGGGAGTATGTGCAGTATTGCTGTGTGTCCCTGGGGAGTGTGTGCAGTATTGCTGTGTGTCCCTGTGGAGTGTGTGCATTATTGCTGTGTGTCCCTGGGGAGTGTGTGCAGTATTGCTGTGTGTCCCTGGGGAGTGTGTGCAGTATTGCTGTGTGACCCTGGGGAGCGTGTGCAGTATTGCTGTGTGTCCCTGGGGAGTGTGTGCAGTATTGCTGTGTGTACCTGGGGAGTGTGTGCAGTATTGCTGTGTGTCCGTGGGGACCGTGTGGAGTATTGCTGTGTGTACCTGGGGAGTGTGTGCAGTAGTGCTGTGTCCCTGGGCAGTGTTTACAGTATTGCTGTGTGTCCCTGGGGAGTGTGTGGAGTATTGCTGTGTGTCCCTGGGGAGTGTGTGCTGTATTACTGTGTTTTCCTGGGGAGTGTGTGCTGTATTGCTGTGTGTCCCTGGGGAGTGTGTGCAGTATTGCTGTGTGTCCCTGGAGAGTGTGTGCAGTATTGCTGTGTGTCGCTAGGGAGTGTGTGCAGTATTGCTGTGTGTTCCTGGGGAGTGTGTGCCGTATTGCTGTTTGTCCCTGGGGAGTGTGTGCAGTATTGCTGTGTGTCCCTGGGGAGTGTGTGCAGTATTGCTGTGTGTCCCTGGAGAGTGTGTGCAGTATTGCTGTGTGACCCTGGGGAGTGTGTGGAGTATTGCTGTGTGTCCCTGGGGAGTGTATGGAGTATTGCTGTGTGTCCCTGGGGAGTGTGTGCAGTATTGCTGTGTGTCCCTGGGGAGTGTGTGCAGTATTGCTGTGTGTCCCTGGGGAGAGCGCTGGGATCAACTTTGGATTCCTGGGTACTGTTTTGGGATTTGGTATGTGTCGCCGGGCACTGTGTTGGGATTTGCTGTGTCTCCCTGGGGATTGTGCTGGGATTTGCTGTGTGTCCCTGGGGAGTGTGCTGGGATTTGGTATGTGTCCCCGGGCACTGTGTTGGGATTTGCTGTGTCTCCCTGGGGAGCGTGCTGGGATTTGCTGTGTCTCCCTGGGGAGTGAGCTGGGATTAGCTGTGTGTCCCTGGGGAGTGCGCTGGGATTAGCTGTGTGTCCCCTGGGGGTTGCTCAGGGATTAGCTGTGTGTCCCCGTGGAGTGCGCTGGGATTAGCTGTGTGTCCCTGTGGAGTGCTCTGGGATTAGCTGTGTGTCCCTGTGGAGTGCTCTGGGATTAGCTGTGTGTCCCTGGGGAGTGCTCTGGGATTAGCTGTGTGTCCCTGGGGAGTGCTCTGGGATTAGCTGTGTGTCCCTGGGGAGTGCTCTGGGATTAGCTGTGTGTCACTGGGGAGTGCTCTGGGATTAGCTGTGTGTCCCTGGGGAGTGCTCTGGGATTAGCTGTGTGTCCCTGTGGAGTTCTCTGGGATTAGCTGTGTGTCCCTGGGGAGTGCTCTGGGATTAGATGTGTGTCCCTGTGGAGTTCTCTGGGATTAGCTGTGTGTCCCTGTGGAGTGCTCTGGGATTAGCTGTGTGTCCCTGGGGAGTGCTCTGGGATTAGCTGTGTGTCCCTGTGGAGTGCTCTGGGATTAGCTGTGTGTCCCTGGGGAGTGCTCTGGGATTAGCTGTGTGTCCCTGGGGAGTGCTCTGGGATTAGCTGTGTGTCCCTGTGGAGTTCTCTGGGATTAGCTGTTTGTCCCTGTGGAGTGCTCTGGGAGTAGCTGTGTGTCCCTGTGGAGTGCTGAAGGATTAGCTGTGTGTCCCTGTGGAGTGCTCTGGGAGTAGCTGTGTGTCCCTGTGGAGGGCTCTGGGATTAGCTGTGTGTCCCTGTGGAGGGCTCTGGGATTAGCTATGTGTCCCTGTGGAGTGCACTGGGATTAGCTGTGTGTCCCTGGGGAGTGCTCTGGGATTAGCTCTGTGTCCCTGGGGAGTGCTCTGGGATTAGCTGTGTGTCCCTGTGGAGTTCTCTGGGATTAGTTGTGTGTCCCTGGGAAATGTCTTGGGATTTGCTCTGTCTCCCTAGCGAGGGTGATGGAATCTCTAGGGGACCCCGAGGGGCTATTTTTTAATTTGCTGGGTGCCCGGGAGCCTGTGTGGATTTTAATAGAGACCCCGTCCCCTGGATTTGTGATGGTATTTTCTGTGATTCTCTGGGGAGAGTGTCAGGATGATCTGCCAGCCTCTGGAGAGCGTGTGGTGTATCGCTGTGTGTCCCTGGGGAGTGTGTGCATTATTGCTGTGTGTCCCTGGGGAGTGTGCGCAGTATTGCTGTGTGTCCCTGGGGAGTGTGTGCATTATTGCTGTGTGTCCCTGGGGAGTGTGTGCATTATTGCTGTGTGTCCCTGGGGAGTGTGTGCAGTATTGCTGTGTGTCCCTGGGGAGTGTGTGCAGTATTGCTGTGTGTACGTGGGGAGTGTGTGCAGTATTGCTGTGTGTCCCTGGGGAGTGTGTGCAGTATTGCTGTGTGTACCTGGGGAGTGTGTGCAGTATTGCTGTGTGTCCCTGGGGAGTGTGTGCAGTATTGCTGTGTGTACCTGGGGAGTGTGTGCAGTATTGCTGTGTGTCCCTGGGGAGTGTGTGCAGTATTGCTGTGTGTCCCTGGGGAGTGTGTGCAGTATTGCTGTGTGTCCCTGTGGAGTGTGTGCATTATTGCTGTGTGTCCCTGGGGAGTGTGTGCAGTATTGCTGTGTGTCCCTGGGGAGTGTGTGCAGTATTGCTGTGTGACCCTGGGGAGCGTGTGCAGTATTGCTGTGTGTCCCTGGGGAGTGTGTGCAGTATTGCTGTGTGTACCTGGGGAGTGTGTGCAGTATTGCTGTGTGTCCGTGGGGACCGTGTGGAGTATTGCTGTGTGTACCTGGGGAGTGTGTGCAGTAGTGCTGTGTCCCTGGGCAGTGTTTACAGTATTGCTGTGTGTCCCTGGGGAGTGTGTGGAGTATTGCTGTGTGTCCCTGGGGAGTGTGTGCTGTATTACTGTGTTTTCCTGGGGAGTGTGTGCTGTATTGCTGTGTGTCCCTGGGGAGTGTGTGCAGTATTGCTGTGTGTCCCTGGAGAGTGTGTGCAGTATTGCTGTGTGTCGCTAGGGAGTGTGTGCAGTATTGCTGTGTGTTCCTGGGGAGTGTGTGCCGTATTGCTGTTTGTCCCTGGGGAGTGTGTGCAGTATTGCTGTGTGTCCCTGGGGAGTGTGTGCAGTATTGCTGTGTGTCCCTGGAGAGTGTGTGCAGTATTGCTGTGTGACCCTGGGGAGTGTGTGGAGTATTGCTGTGTGTCCCTGGGGAGTGTATGGAGTATTGCTGTGTGTCCCTGGGGAGTGTGTGCAGTATTGCTGTGTGTCCCTGGGGAGTGTGTGCAGTATTGCTGTGTGTCCCTGGGGAGAGCGCTGGGATCAACTTTGGATTCCTGGGTACTGTTTTGGGATTTGGTATGTGTCGCCGGGCACTGTGTTGGGATTTGCTGTGTCTCCCTGGGGATTGTGCTGGGATTTGCTGTGTGTCCCTGGGGAGTGTGCTGGGATTTGGTATGTGTCCCCGGGCACTGTGTTGGGATTTGCTGTGTCTCCCTGGGGAGCGTGCTGGGATTTGCTGTGTCTCCCTGGGGAGTGAGCTGGGATTAGCTGTGTGTCCCTGGGGAGTGCGCTGGGATTAGCTGTGTGTCCCCTGGGGGTTGCTCAGGGATTAGCTGTGTGTCCCCGTGGAGTGCGCTGGGATTAGCTGTGTGTCCCTGTGGAGTGCTCTGGGATTAGCTGTGTGTCCCTGTGGAGTGCTCTGGGATTAGCTGTGTGTCCCTGGGGAGTGCTCTGGGATTAGCTGTGTGTCCCTGGGGAGTGCTCTGGGATTAGCTGTGTGTCCCTGGGGAGTGCTCTGGGATTAGCTGTGTGTCACTGGGGAGTGCTCTGGGATTAGCTGTGTGTCCCTGGGGAGTGCTCTGGGATTAGCTGTGTGTCCCTGTGGAGTTCTCTGGGATTAGCTGTGTGTCCCTGGGGAGTGCTCTGGGATTAGCTGTGTGTCCCTGTGGAGTTCTCTGGGATTAGCTGTGTGTCCCTGTGGAGTGCTCTGGGATTAGCTGTGTGTCCCTGGGGAGTGCTCTGGGATTAGCTGTGTGTCCCTGTGGAGTGCTCTGGGATTAGCTGTGTGTCCCTGGGGAGTGCTCTGGGATTAGCTGTGTGTCCCTGGGGAGTGCTCTGGGATTAGCTGTGTGTCCCTGTGGAGTTCTCTGGGATTAGCTGTTTGTCCCTGTGGAGTGCTCTGGGAGTAGCTGTGTGTCCCTGTGGAGTGCTGAAGGATTAGCTGTGTGTCCCTGTGGAGTGCTCTGGGAGTAGCTGTGTGTCCCTGTGGAGGGCTCTGGGATTAGCTGTGTGTCCCTGTGGAGGGCTCTGGGATTAGCTATGTGTCCCTGTGGAGTGCACTGGGATTAGCTGTGTGTCCCTGGGGAGTGCTCTGGGATTAGCTCTGTGTCCCTGGGGAGTGCTCTGGGATTAGCTGTGTGTCCCTGTGGAGTTCTCTGGGATTAGTTGTGTGTCCCTGGGAAATGTCTTGGGATTTGCTCTGTCTCCCTAGCGAGGGTGATGGAATCTCTAGGGGACCCCGAGGGGCTATTTTTGAATTTGCTGGGTGCCCGGGAGCCTGTGTGGATTTTAATAGAGACCCCGTCCCCTGGATTTGTGATGGTATTTTCTGTGATTCTCTGGGGAGAGTGTCAGGATGATCTGCCAGCCTCTGGAGAGCGTGTGGTGTATCGCTGTGTGTCCCTGGGGAGTGTGTGCATTATTGCTGTGTGTCCCTGGGGAGTGTGCGCAGTATTGCTGTGTGTCCCTGGGGAGTGTGTGCATTATTGCTGTGTGTCCCTGGGGAGTGTGTGCATTATTGCTGTGTGTCCCTGGGGAGTGTGTGCAGTATTGCTGTGTGTCCCTGGGGAGTGTGTGCAGTATTGCTGTGTGTACGTGGGGAGTGTGTGCAGTATTGCTGTGTGTCCCTGGGGAGTGTGTGCAGTATTGCTGTGTGTACCTGGGGAGTGTGTGCAGTATTGCTGTGTGTCCCTGGGGAGTGTGTGCAGTATTGCTGTGTGTACCTGGGGAGTGTGTGCAGTATTGCTGTGTGTCCCTGGGGAGTGTGTGCAGTATTGCTGTGTGTCCCTGGGGAGTGTGTGCATTATTGCTGTGTGTCCCTGGGGAGTGTGTGCAGTATTGCTGTGTGTACCTGGGGAGTGTGTGCAGTATTGCTGTGTGTACCTGGGGAGTGTGTGCAGTATTGCTGTGTGTCCCTGGGGAGTGTGTGCAGTATTGCTGTGTGTCCCTGGGGAGTGTGTGCAATATTGCTGTGTGTCCCTGGGGAGTGTGTGCAATATTGCTGTGTGTCCCTGGGGAGTGTGTGCAATATTGCTGTGTGTCCCTGGGGAGTGTGTTGGGATTTGATGTATGTCCCTGGGGATTGTGCTGGGATTTGCTGTATTTCCCTGGGGAGTTCACATGTCAATTCAACAGCCTCTGAAGCAGAAGCTCCTTTCAAAGCTTGACAAAGTCACCAAGACTCAAAGAGGGCAGATAAAATATTTTAAGGGCACCATGACGGCCACGTTCAAAAGAGGGCAAAACAGGCATCGAATTGTATGGGAGGAGGCTGCCGATAATCATGCCATATGGCAGTGCCTGATCCAATAATCTGCAGCGCAATCACAGACTAACCATATGAGCTTGCTGTGGAGAAGCGACAAAAACGGAAGGAGATAGAACAGAACAATATCCCCTTCCTCAGAGAAATTGCTAACCTCTCCACATGAAGAACTTTGGCCCCAGTATTGAGCTGCTTAGACACCAGTGCAAGCAGAAATCATGAAGCCTGTCCGATCGCATCCTCGTTTCGAGGAACTGAAGATGACGAAGAGGATGATGGCGACAATCAGATGATCATAATAATTAATTCTGTGAACAAGTTTAAGATTGAGCAAAGGTTGACTTAAATGTCAACCTTCATAAACCAACTTAATGATTGAACAAATATTGACATCAGTGTCATCCTTCAGAAACCAATTTTCTTCACTTCACCCTGAGCATACCATCTATCATGCTGTGTGACACTAACATTTTGCTAAATGGGTTAGGTTTCTAACACATCTAACAGTTCAAATCAAGGGCATTTATAGGCACTGTGGGCCATCAGCAACAGCAGATTTGCTTTCAACCACAATCTGTAAGTTCATGGCCCGGAATATCCCCTACTCCACTATTATCATTATGTATTAGGTAGGACCTCAGCTTCCCAGATTTTTGCAGGAAGGTCTGAGAGTTTGAGAAAGACCAACAACGCTGTCGTTGCAATGGCACTTCGAGATGGCTGTGAGACTTGGATCATCCGCCAAATGCATCTGTTTGTGCTGGAGAAAATGTACCAGCAGAATAGTGGAAATAGAAGAAAATATGAATGTAAGAACATAAGGACATAAGAACTAGGAGCAGGATTAGGAAATTCAACCACTCGAGTTTGCCCCGCCATTCAATACGATCGTAGCAGATCTAATTTCGGCCTCAACTCCAGTTTCCCACCCACTCCATAACTTTTGAACCCGTTACTAAATAAAAGTCTATCTAAAACCTCCTTAAATGTATTAAGCGCAATGCACCCACTGCACTGTGAGGTAGTGACTTGCACAGCTTCACTATCCTTTGAGAAAAGTAATTCCTCCTCATATCTAATTTAAATCTACCACACCTTAGCCTGAAAATATGGCCGCTCGATTTGGATTGTCCCACAAGGGGAAACTTCCGCTGCACGTCTACTTTGTATATTCCCTTTAGCGTCTTTTATGTCTCAATTAGATCGTCTATCATCCTTCTAACCCCTAGCGGGTATCGGCCCAGAATTCTCAATCTATCCTCAGTAGAAAAGCCCCGCAACTCTGAAATCCAGCGAGTGAATCTCCTCTGAACCGCTTCCAATGCAATTACATCATTCCTCAAATAAGGGGATCAAAACTGTGCACAGTACTCCAGGTGTGGTCTCACCAATGTCTTGTATAGTAGCAACCACACTTCCAAATTTTTATTTTCTACTCCTTTAGCAATAAATGCCAAAATTCCCTTTGGCTCCCTTATTACCTGCTGTACCTGCATAGTACCTCTCAGTGTTTCATGCACTCGGACACCCAGATCCCTCTGAACTGGCACATTCGGAAGTTTCTCTACAATTAAATAATAAGTCACCATGTCATTCTTCAGGCCAAAATGGACAGCCTCACACTTATCATCGTTAAACTCCATCTGCCAAATTTTTGCAGGTTCACCTAACCTGTCCATATTTATTTGTAAATTTATTACTTATTCATTGCAACTTCCTTTCCCACCTATTTTGGTGTAATCTGCAAATTTGCCTATAGTACTTTCTATGCCTGAATCCGATTCATTAACATATTCCCTGGTCATGGCCCTGGATTAGTAACCCAGAGAGGTGAATGCTCAAATCCGGCAGCTGATCGAATTTAAAATTGGTTGAGAAATTCTGTGATGTAAATATGAATTAAGTAATGCTGACCCACATTTGGCTAACATCGATTGTTTTAAAAAAAATTCAGGCTCACAACTGCTCTTTCAGGATGGAGATCTGTTGTCCTTTCCCAGTCTGGCCTGCAGAAATGTGAGGTTGACTCTTAACCATTCTCAAGGGATGGGGATGCCGATCTTGTCAGGGATGTCATATTTGGGATAATGTAGAAATACTTTGTTTCACCACTCTGTAAGGCATATAGTGGCCCGCTTAACGCAGTCGAGAAACCTTGATGTTTAGGGATGCCAATGAGTGATTCTTGTCACCAGATTAGAAATTTAAATGACAAATCTCAACGATCAAGCTTTGACTCGCTGTTTATGATTGTTTAATCCCCATCATTGAAACATTTCTTTTTAACTGTTGCAAAAAGTCCAGCAGTCATTCCCAGCATTACGGCAGACCTCAAGGGGCAACTGCCAATCAACCACTTAAGCATGCCGAAATTGCATAGCTCCAGAGACCACAAGAAACCATTTTCACACAAAGGATACCTCCTGGAGGCAGGATTCAAGAACGGGAATGGGAGCGGAGAGATGACACAAGTACTATTCACTCAGCAAATGAAAGCACAAAGTCTAGTTTTCACATACCATTAGTAGCAACACACATTTGCAGTCATCGGACTATCCGGGGCTCAAATTAATTACCTAACTTTTAGAACCGTGGCCAAGAGAAGGTGGAACTATAATATCATCAATTGCTTTTGGTAGCACCTGAACAATTAAAGACCCTGAAAAATTTGGAACAGAGAAATTTGGTTGTAAGCCGTCTAGTACATCCACTCTTCACTAGCGATGCACTACCGAACTCAAAATGCAGGGGTCAAGCTTCTACAGCAGACGGGAGGAGGGCTTTACCCTTGAAGGCCATTGACGCTGACAAGGGTGAGTGCATATATTAACTAGTAACCAGGCATTTATAAAGCAAGTAAATGTGTTGCATGTAATTCTCAGGGGCGGCTGGCTGGTTGAATGAAACACTCAGTCTGGGACGAAATGTTTCACTCAACCAATCTCTGTTTGTGATTTTAATAAGCGAAAGCGTTACCTTGTCGGAGTTCATGAGACAGCACCATCGACAAGATGGAGAGCGAGTGACGGGAGAGACAGAGCTGAACCGAATAACAACCTGCTGCTGCACAAATGCAAGACGGCGGCTCAACAGGAGGCTGGACACAATAATGAGAGTGGAGATCTCCCCGTCACTGCAGGGTGAATATAAATATATTCACGTTTCATTTTAAAATTTGGGCTTTTCTCCCCTCCTTGGGTTCCTGGTCGGGAAATGATTCAAGAGGAAAAATAAATCCCTTTCATTATTAAAAGTCCCACATTGGGGACAGAAGAAGTGTTATTTTGCCAGGTTTTGTAACAAAACAGATAACCTCAGTTGAAGACATTTTCATTGTCTCCGAACTCTCCTAGACTTTCACTGCAGGTGCAGGATTTACATTTTTTCATCAGTCGTGCGCATGATTGTGAACAGGCGTGTGCCGTGTATTCACTGACAATTCCCCATATTGGCAACTTCACTGGAAGTTTGGTGTGAAGGTTACATCCGCGGATCTCAGTGGCGGTCAGATTTTCCCATTGATAAACCGAGATAATACACAAAAGAGGAATGCTTCACGATATGAATGTGCTGATTGGAGGACATTTCAATTTCTTTCATTCAACAAATCTATCAAATTGTTGGTTATTACGCATCATAATTTCCTGCTTGCAATTGAAGAACAGCGAGTTCAATCAGATAAGGTACCTGGTCATCCTTCCAGTCTCTGAGAAAACTGAAAAAGTCGCAACCCCTCCAGTCCCACATTGTACCCCTTCAGCATTTTCATTTCCACTGAGTGAAGTTAATCGCAGGTTTCCCTACTCTGTAGCGAAGTTTAGCCGTTCCTCGTTAGTATAGTGGTTAGTATCCCCGTCTATCACGCGGGAGACCGTGGTTCAATTCCCCGACGGGGAGAAGGCTTAATACTATTATCTTTACAAGTGGAAAAGCGCGAAATTGGAAATGTCTTTGACATTGTTTGATATGCCGAAAAGAGTCCAGATGAAGACTTCGTCTCAGCGACAGGGAGATTCAGGATTTAGCGATCCCGGAATATTAGTATTGCTTGAGAGGAAAGGCCCTTCACACCAACAGTCAGCCGACCGTTCCCTGACACCCGAGACTGGCTCTTTCAGTTCAACTGGTCCGAATCGGAACTTCAGTGAAATCAGTGATTTGGCAGCTTGAAACCAGGGCAGCTTGCCGAGAGAAGGTATTTTAAAACCGAGAGGAACCGGCCACGCTCGATTTAGTAATGACTAACGAAGCAGCATTCATTAGTAATCTGACAATAAACGCGCATCTTGTAAAAAGTGACAGAGTAACTTACACTATAAACTCTGCCATCACTTTATTAATTTATTAAACGTATTTTCCCTTTACTTCCATTGCTTTTTGACGGCAGCATTTCAGGATCCTGCCTTTAATCCCCGCCCCCTCGCAACTTTTATTTTCTGATCCCATTGCCTGTCTCTCAGTGAACACCATGGTTCTCCTAATTCCAGCTCTATTTTCTGCTCTCTGCACTATCAGCAGCTGCTTAGCACAGAGGTTATTTTCTCTTTTGAAAGATGGTGAAGGCCATTCATATTCCTCTCTCTACCTCCTCGCCAATCATTCAGTTTTCTACCTCTTTAAATCTGTTTGTCTCTGGAACTCCCTCGTAACCCTCTTCAATTCCCGACACCAACAAACTACAACTCAGTCCCTACATTTAACGTACTGACTTCCCTTTACCAAGGTCATTCCTCGTGATTGCAGGAAGGATTCAATAAAAAAATTTGTAACTTTCAGCAACTAAGATCAACCCAAAACTATTTCCGCTAAATGGGAATCTAGACCCAGTGCCACCGTCAAAGAGTTAAAGACTGAGTTTTTTTTTACCGAGAGAATTAGAAAAAAAGAATTCTACACACAAAGTGTGCGAGAACTCCTGTGCACGGCAATTTATCTGCGTGAAATGATCATAGTACAAATTACAGCACTTCAACCGACAATCTTCTGATAACCTTGCACGACACAGGGAAGTAAAACGCCTCATCTAATAGGCCATACGACCATAACAGCAACAATGCAACAAGTATCATTTCTTTTTCCGTAACGTTCAGGAACCTGAATCAGAAGGCAGACAGCGCACATTGCCCACGATTCTCATCCCCTCCTGAATCTGAGTTTCGATATTTCCTATGAACCCTGTTCGTTATTGTGTTGTCTAAACACTGAACCACAAAACCCTCACCAGGATCCCGATACTGGAGTTACTGACAGCTGTCGTTCATTCAGTGTTAAAAGACGGGAATCGGGCGGAATTGGGAACAACACATTCCCTGGGAGACCGAGTCCTCTCTAAACTACCGGGAGGGGGAGGGACAGGAACAGAACAACTGTGACACTCCGCTCTGTTCACTGACTCTTCATCCCTCTCGGTGAAACCAGTGCCAAGAATCATTGATATTAATGGTTCATGAACAGCAAATATCGTGCAGGGAATGATCCCAACAGGGCGACGTTAAGGGGCAAATTTCATCTTTAAAGGCTCTCGCTCCTTGGCCACAGTTTGGGATATTTTGTTCAGCTTCTGATTGCAGTGAAATGTGAAAAGTCCCGCAGTGACATAATGTTTCAGAGATACAGATACAGTAACAAACCTAATATTGAAAAATAATGGCGGACGCTGTATCCATTTTACCACTAATGTCTCTGATAAAACTGTATGATATTACGCAGACTGACAGGCTGTTATCAGATGAACACTCAAGACCTGAAGATCCTAAACATCGGCCAACTGTGGCCCTACCTCAGCTCTTCAGCTGCTGAAACCATCATCCATGTCTTTATACGCTCTAGACTCGACCATTCCAGTTTTCACCTAGCCGGCCTCCCATCTTCCATCCCACACATACCTGTGCTCATCCAGAATTCTGCTGCCTGGAACATCACCTGAACCAAGTCCGGTTCACCAATCACCCCCGTGTTTGTTGACCGACACTAGCTCCTGCCCGGGAAATGCCTCAATTTTAAAATGCTCATCCTTACTTTAAAATCTCTCCATGACTTCGGCCCCTCATTTCTCTGTAACCTCCTCCAGCCCAACAAATCTTCCAGATTCTCCTGTTTTGCCATCTTGTGCATTCCGGGTTTGAATCTCTACAGCATTGACAACCGTGCATTCAGCTGACATGGTCCAAAATTTTGGACTCCCTCCGTAAACCGCTCCACTTCTCCAGCTCCCTCTCATTTTTAGGAAGCCCCTTATAGTCTACCTCTCTGAGAAAACTTTTGTTACCGCACCTAATTTCTTCTTGCTTGGCTGAGTATTAGCTTTAGTTTTAACGACAACGCTCTTCTGAAGTGCCTTGGGAAAGCTTGCAGCTGTGGAATTATCGAGTTCAGAGATGGTGGTATAGTGGTGAGTAGCTGTGCTTTTCAAGCAGTTTACTATGGTTCAATTCCTTAACATCGCAGTTCGTTGTTTTTTTAAACCTCTCAAATCAGAAACCCCACACTCGGAGCTGTATATTATCCATTTCTGTGAGATCTTGCACGGAAATCACGCGCAGGTGTAATTCAGATAATAAAGGTTAACAACCTCCACTTATCTTCCTTCTAAAACATAACTCAGGTTTGTTCCTTATAGCAGATAATAACTGCTTGGATTCGAGACATTGAGGAGAGAAGGTGTGTTGGTGTTGCTGCTGCTGCTCCCGAGTGGAGAAAGCGTGTTGGTGTTGCTGCTGCTCCGGAGCTCCTGCTGCTCCTGTACTCGAGGGTGTTTGCTGCTGCTGCTGCTGGACCTACCCGTGAGGGGCCAAAGGAGCTGTGTTGGTGTTGCTGCTGCTCCGGAGCTCCTGCTGCTGCTCCTGCACTCGAGGATGTTTGCTGCTGCTGCTGCTGGACCTGTACTCGAGGGTGTTTGCTGCTGCTGCTGCTGGACCTACCCGTGTGGGGCCAAAGGAGCTGTGTAGGTGTTGCTGCTGCTCCAGAGCTCCTGCTGCTGCTCCTGTACTCGAGGGTGTTTGCTGCTGCTGCTGCTGGACCTGCCCGTGTGGGGCCAAAGGAGCTGTGTTGGTGTTGCTGCTGCTCCGGTTCTCCTGCTGCTGCTCCTGTACTCGAGGGTGTTTGCTGCTGCTGCTGCTGGACCTGCACTCGAGGGTGTTTGCTGCTGCTGCTGCTGCTCCTGTACTCGAGGGTGGTTGCTGCTGCTGCTGCTGGACCTGCACTCGAGGGTGTTTGCTGCTGCTGCAGAGTTGCTGCTGCTGGACCTGCCTGTGTGGGGCCGAAGGAGAGAGAGGGAGAGAAAGTGAAAGTGCAGCCTCTTTGCGACTACAGGGCAGCAAGGCCAGGAGGCCCAAACTGATTTTCGTAACAATGTCCTAGGTGGGTGTCTGGACTCTGTATTTTTGAGGAAGGTGGGGGCTTTGAAGAACTGTGCATTGTAGGGGGAGGCAGGAAGACTGAAAATGGGTTGGGGAAGGAAGAGAGGGGGGTGGTTTATATCATCTTTCTTTCCACACCCCCCTCCGCCCCAAAACCCAGCCCTTTCCTGGTGGCCAGGAGGAGCTGGCGAAGACATCGCCTCCCCCTGCCTGAAGATCAACAGGCCCCCACCCAACGTACTTTTCAAACATCAGAGACACCCACCTGAGCCTGAACCTGCTGTTTTCCCTCCTGTGCCTCCCTGCTCTTTACTCCTCTCCCTCCTCTCCCTTTCTGTCAAAAAGTGGGGAGGTTATTTCTACCTCTCTCCCCCCTCCCCTCCATAGAGAGGGACTTTATCAATACATATTGAAAAAAAAACGAATACAATGGCCAATCCTTCTCGGGGTGCGCGCGGCTCTGGCCCAAAGGCCACTTCGACATCTCCTGTGGCCGGGCCCTCGAGGGCCAATGTGGAGGCGGCAAGGCCTTCAAAAAAGGCCTATGCGGGACTGGCTGCTTCTGTGGCTCCTGCTGCTCCCGCTGCCCTGTCGCCTTTCCGCCTCCTCACCAGGGCCCTCGGGGTGAAATGCGACGCCCACCCGGAGATGACAATAGAGGCATGCGTTAAGGGTATGGCTGGGGTCGCCGGCCCCTCAGCCATAGTAGCTGCCTCAAAAATGTATGAAAAGGCCGTATTTTTCTTGAGGTCCGAGCGGGCGGTGCAACGCGCCCTGCAGAAGGGGCTCACTGTGGGCGGGACTTTTCTGGCGGGGGATCCCCTTGAGGCCACCGCCCAGAGGATTGTTATTTCGAATGTCCCGCCGTTCTTACCGTGTGAGCTCCTCCTCCACCACCTTAATAAGCTGGGTGAGGTCAGGTCGGGGGTTGCGCCAGTCCCACTCGGCCTAAAAAGACTCTGCCCTCCGCCACGTGTACTCCTTCCGGCGCCAGGTTTTTGTCTGCTTGGCCCAGGAGGAGTGCCTGGAGGGGGCCTTCTCAATCGATTTTGAGCGGACCGCCTATCAGGTCTTCTGGACCGCAGAGGGTGTGCGGTGCCACGCTTGTAAGGAGGCGGGGCATGTAAGAAAGAACTGCCCCGCCTCCAAGGCCACGAGCTCCACCCAAGCGCTCGCGGCTGGCACCGCCCCTCCTCCCCCGGCCACCACTCCATCTCCCTCCCCGCAAGGGCAAGCAACCCTGGCAGCAGATGCCATCTCGGCTGCCAGTGACGTGGGAGGAGAGCCCCTGCGCCGTAAGAAGACACGGAGGAAGACCCAAAATTTGGAGACAGCCCCTGAAACCCCTAAAACCCCCAAAACACATGGAAAAACCGGCTCGGGGGAGGCAATAATATCCGGCCCCGGCGTCGTCCCTGCACATGCTCCCGCGGCCGGGGGTCATGAGACACGGGACCCTGAGACAGGGAAACATGATCCCAAATGCCAGAGGGTGAAGTGTCTGGGAGGTCAGGACAAGGACGGGGGGCCTCGGAAATGGAGGTCTCCCTAGCCTCCAGCCTGAACCGGAAGAGATGTCATCATTCGGAGGAGGAAGTGGGCGACGCCCTAACTGAGGAGGTTGGGTGTGTCCATTCCCCCGATGAAGAGGTGGTGGAGTCTCCACCGAGTAAAACCTTGCCCTGCATTCTGGGGGAACCCGAAACCCATACCCCCACCACTGTTACCCCTACCAGTCTGTTGCAGTCCCCTGAACAGGGCCCCTTGTGGGTCACTGAGGGCACCTCCCTTGAGGTGGTGCCAGCTCCAGTACACTTAATACCCCCGAGGTACTTTCAGGCTCGTCAGGGGACTGCATCTTCCTTAATTTGAAAAATATAAATGTGTCATTGGGTGGCGGCGAAAAGGAGGGCCTTCCCACTCCCTCCCAAACCTTGACACCGGGCATCCTATGTTTTGATCAGGAGCTTGTCCTGAGCTCCCCGGATGACCTGGTGCCGGGAGGAGAGCGGGCATCAGAAATGCCGCTGCCATCTGATCCAAGAAGTTTAGAGGAGACCAGAGAGGACCCCTCTGGCCTTGATCCTGGGGGTGGGATCGAGGCACAGTTAGAGCCAGCTGGCAGCTCCGAATGAGACCCCGGACTCAATGCGGGGGAGGTGTCAGAAGCTGGAGTCGACGACCCGGAGGAGGACGGGGTGTCGGTGGTGAGCATTGGGGATTATGCAGAGTCACTCTCAAGCGAGGCGGTGGATTCCCTGGTGCCCTCGACTGACTCCCCCCTCATCACCCCAAGGGAACTCCAGGACTTTTTGTTGGGACAGCGTGGTCTCTGAGACAGGGTTCAGTTGGCCTTGGACTGGTGGCATTCATTTCCGCTGGTGTTCTGGTCCACTCGCGAGGCTCTCAAGTCTCCTGAGTTAGATAGGAATGCATGGCGGAGTGTCCAAACATTTCTCGCTGGGCTCCGGAAGGAGAGGAAGGACTAAAAGTCCCCTTCTTTTTTAATTCCTTACGGTGAAGTTTTGATGTACCTTTGACAATGAAGACAACTATAGCCAGCCTCAACATCCGCAGCAGCAGGGATGCACAGCGCAGGTTCCAGAACTTCTCGGTCCTCAGGGACGGGAAGTATCCATTGTGCTTCCTGCAAGAAACCCAAAGCGTTCCAGGAGACGATGCCACGTGGCTCCTGGAGTGGCGAGGGGGTGTCTACATGAGTCACCTAGCCTCCAATTCGGGCGGGGTGGCTATCTTGGTGGCCCCACATTTTCAGCCGGAGATCTTGGGGGTCAAGGAGCCGGTGCCAGGCCGGTTGCTGCACCTGACTGTGCGTCTGGGGTGGTGCGGTGCTTCACTTTGTGAATGTGTACGCTCCACTGGGCACGCAGCAGCAAGCAAGCTTCTTTGAAGAAGTGTCCAATCATCATGGCTCCATTGACTCTGGCGAGTGCGTCGTCCTCGGGGGGGATTTCAATTGCACCCTCGAGGCCCGGGATCGTCACGGTACCCAGCACCGCATACTAGGTGTGAGTACGTTGCGTGACCTGGTCAGGACCTTCGACTTGATAGACATCTGGCAAAATCTCCATCCTGACTCCAGCGTGTTCACCTTTGTGTCACCTGGAGTCGGAGCGTCCAGACTCGACCGCCTTTACATTTCGAAGGCGCACGTGTCCTGCTTTCTAGCTGCTTCTATACGGCAGGTTTCGTGCACGGGCCACCGTCTGGTGTGGGCAGAGCTCACTTAGTTCTGCGCTCGGACGGGGTCCGCGTACTGGCATTTTAATAACCTGTTGTTGGATAACGAGCGGTTCCTGGACTCATTCTGTTGCTCTGGGCCGGCTGGAGAAGGAAGCGGGGAGGCTTACCTTCTTTGAGGCTATGGTGGAATGTGGGCAAGACTCACGTCCGAGTTTTCTGTCAAGAGTACGTGAAGGGGTCGACAAAGAGACGCAAATTCAGGGTCGAGGAGTTGGAGAAGGAGGTGCTCGACCTGGAGGCACGTCTCCATCAGCCCAACACGGACCCGGCCCTGCGGTCGGTGTATGATGAGAAGAAGGGCGCGCTGCGGGACCTGCAACTGGTCGGGTCTCGGGGCATGTTCATGAGGTCACGGAACTAGTTCCTTAATGAGATGGACCATGGCTCCCACTTCTTCTACTCGCTGGAAAAAAGGCACGGGGTCAGTAAGCAGCTCCTTACGCTGCTGGCCGATGATAGATCCCTTGTCTCGGACCGGAGGGCATCACGGCCATCATCTGAGATTACTACACTGCCCTGTTCTCTCCTGATACGTCCAGCGAGGAGGCTTGCAGAGTTCTGTGGGAGGACCTGCCGCAGGTCAGCCCGGAATGCGCCGGAAAGATCGACTCCCCTATAAGTCTGGGGGAGCTGACCGGCACACTCGACCGTCTTTCCAGGGGCACAACCCCGGGACTAGACGGGCTGACCGTGGAGTTCTTGAGGGAGTTCTGTGACGTCTTGGGGAGCGACTTCGCGGGGGTCCTGGGGGAGAGCATTGCTACCGGGGAAATGCCCCTTTCATGGCGCAGGGCCATAATTGCCCTGCTGCCGAAGAAGGGGGATCTCCGCCTTCTGAAAAACTGGCGACCGGTCTCCCTCCTCAGCACAGACTACAAAATCTTTGCCCGAGCCATGTCTTCTCGGTTCAGTACCGTGCTGGACCACATGATCCACCCTGACCAGTCCTACACCGTCCCGGACTGAACAATTTATGATAACATCCATCTGGTCCGGGACATCATCCACCATTCCCAGAGGGCTGGTCTGTCGAGCGCCTTCCTGTCTCTCGATCAAGAGAAGGCGTTCGACAAGGTGGATCATGGATACTTACTCGGAACTCTGCGAGCGTTCGGGTTCGGGACACATTTTGTCGCCCGGATCCGACTTCTATAAACCGCTCAGAGTGTCTCGTGAAGGTGAACGGGTCCCTGACTGCGCCGCCTTGCTTTGGGAGAGGGGTTCGTCAGGGCTGCCCCCTGTCTGGCCAGTTGTATTCTATTTGCGTGGAGCCTAACTTTCACCTCTTGTGGAGGAGGTTGTCGGGATTGGTTTGGCGAGGGCCAGGCATCGGGGTTGTCCTTTTGGCTTACATCGATAACGTGCTCCTTATGTTTAGTGACCCGGCTGACCTGTGGAGGATGCGCGAGTGCCAGGAGGTCTACTCTGCCGCTTCTTCTGCCAAGATCAACTGGGAGAAATGTTCTGGACTCCTGGTCGGTCAATGGCAAATGGATTCCCTACCCGAGGAGCTCAGGCCTTTCACCTGGAGCAGGACCAGCCTCCTCTACCTGGGGGTCCATCTCTGCCCTGCTGAGGAATCCTGTCCAGCGAACTGGCAGGAACTGGATACGAAAGTCACTGCTCGCCTGCGGCGCTGGACAGGACTGCTATGAATGCTGTCTTACTACGGGTTGAGTTCTGGTCATAAAGCAGCAGTTCGCCGCCATGCTGTGTTATCCACTGGTCACTTTGACCCCTCCCCCAGACTTTGTCACAAGAATCCAGAAATTGTTAGTTGACTTCTTCTGGGACAAAGATTGCACTGGGTCGCTGCTGAGGTTCTGAGCTTCCTGCTTAGGGAGGGCGGTCAGGCACTAGTGTGCCTACACACACAGGTGGTGACTTTCCTTCTTCAGATCCTGCAGCGATACCTTTACGTCAAGCCTCCTCCTAGATGGTGTGCCCTGATGACGTATTTCTTCCGTCAGGTGCACGGCCTGATTTTTGACGTGCAGCTCCTGTTTATAGAACAGAGGCACCTCGGTGGCTCCTTGCAGGCGTTGCCAGCTTTTATCAGGACCTGATCAAACTCGGGAATGTGGTCGCCTCGTGACGCAGCTCTCCCCCATCAGGAGTAGTGGCTATCGTCAGAGAGCCACTGCTCAGGAATCCTCCCTCCGTCCTTTTCAGTGGTTGGCGGAGAAGAGGGCTGTGGCCGCAGGGGTGACCAGGATCGGGGACGTGCTGTGTGGCGGAGGACTGGGCTGGATGCTCCCGCAGGAGTTGGCACGAACTGCATCTGCGATTGTCCAGGTCACAGCCGATGCCATCCAAGACCTGAGAACGGTTGTGCTCGGACCCGATGTTATTTTGAGTCTTGAGGTGGCCCAACGTTCCCCTGTTCAGACAGAATTCCACATTGGCCCCAAGCCCCGAACCCTCCCTCGGATGCTGGTGCCCCCCAATATGAGCTGCCTCGGGGACATGCCCTCTGTGCCTTTTGGCACAGCAAAGAGGGGCTTTTTGTACGGACTTCTGCTGCATACCTTCCATTTTCTCACCCTTGCCCGCCACCCGGACACGCCCTGGCATGTCTTGTTGCCGTCCGGCGGCGGAGGCTCCCGATGGGAGGCCTTCTACGGAGGTGTCCTCCCCCTTTCTATTGGGGACCTGGGTTGGAGGGTGTTGCATGCTATTGAAGGAAATTATGAGTACTGTTGCGGAGCATTGTAGCGTGGCCGAGCGGTCTAAGATGCTGAATTAAGGTTGTAATCTCTACGGAGGCGTGAGTTCCAATTCCACTGCTGTCAAGCATTTAAGTTATTCGCATTTTAGGATCTGCAGCAGTCCCATTTGAACCAACAGATACCGACTCACAATAACTGCAGCGGAGTGTTCTGTTTTTAACTTTGATAGGAGAAACGAGGAGAGACGACATAAATTTGAGTTGCTGTAGGAAAAAAGCGGGTTGTGGAATTATCGTCGCTGAGCTGCTCTTCCATAGACTCGGCATGTGAATGACCGTCTGATGCAGCTGTCTATGGTTTTATACAAACAACTTTCATGCAAATCTGGGACTTGAGTTGAGTTGTTAAAGTGACGGGTTTGAATGAATTGGGATCTCCACAGGTAGGTTGGAATCGTGATAGCTACGCTTCTTATCATCCCTGAATTTTACTGTGTGCCCGCACAATTAATTGACGATTAAGTTGAATAAAAAAACATCTATAACTTCTAACGTTCTCTAATTTCCATTCGTTTGCAAGCATTCACAAAAGTTACAGCTACAAAGTAGAGGATGATGGAAATTGTCACTGAGCAACATTTAAAAAGACAGACACCGAGTTCTTGTGGTCATGTAGCTAAAGCAATGGACACATCGAGAAAATTAATTTTAAAGTACAAATAGTCCAAACTGAAATCACTCGGACATTAGGAACTGATTCTACTGCTGCCAAGTGTCGCAAGGAACAGAAAAGTAAACGCTCAATAACAAATGTTGCAGCAACGGATAGGTTATAATCACCAGGAAAGGCTGAACAGCCTGAAACTCTTTTCTCTGGGAAAGAGAAAGCTCAGAGATGGCCTGACAGAAATGGGATGTTTTGCCCCTGTTTCGTCAGGGATTCGAGGTGAAATTTATTCACACAGCTACAGCTTTACATCCTGTGAATCTGCAGCAAACAAACAACGAAATGTTCAGAGAGATAGAAAGAAAGATTCTACATTGAGATGGAATGCTTAAGATCGTATTTTGTCATCTATTGAATCAGTATTTTTATCAAACTCTCTCTGTCATTAGATTACAAGTGTGTACTTTTCAGAAAGATTTCATTGTCTCTAAAGAGCCTCCCGTTTTCCTGAATTGGTGAAAGGCTCTGTTTTAATGTAAAGATTTAATTCTCTCTTTCTGTCTGTCAACCTAAAGATAACAATCATACGGAATGGTGAAATGTGTCTGTTCCTTTCTGTGTCCAGCCCTCTCTCTCCTTCTGTCTGCTTCTCTTTGCCCCTGTATCTCTGTCTCGGTCTCTTTCACTTTCTCAGTCTCTCTGTCTGTGTCTCTATCTCTATTCACTCTTGTGCTTTTTGTTCCCTCTATTCTCTCGCTGCCTGTGTGCAACCAAAATTCACTGGATTGATTCCTGAGATGAGGATGAGAGATTAAGTGTAGTGAGTCTGTTCTCTCTGGAGTTTAGAATAATGACACGTGATCTCATTGAAAAGTATGACATTCTGAGCCAGCTTGACAGTGAACATGCTGAGAGGCTTGCCCACCCAACCACCCCCCCCCCCCTCCCCCCCCGGCTGGAGCGTCTAGAACTGGGCTCACATTCTCTGGATAATGTGTCAGCCATTTAGGACTGAGGTAAGGAGACATTTCTTTACTCAAAGTCTTGTGAATCTTTCGAACTGTGTAGCCCATATGTCTCTGGATCCTCAGTCGACGAGTATATTGAAGGCTGAGGTGAATACAGTTTTGGACTTTAAGGGAATGAAGGGCTATCGGGATCGGATGGGAAATTGGTGTTGACTTTCGGGATCTGACATGATCTAATAAAGTGGTAGCGGAGGCTCGAGGAGGTTTATAGCCAATTCCTGTTCCTTTTTTGATGATTTTAATGTTCCGTTTCAGTGGGAAAAACATCAAAGCGACGGGAAACAGCAAGTTGAGAGAGGTAGCCTGGCCGAACGGCCTCAGGCGCTGGATTCATGTTCCAGTCTCTGTGGAACCGCTGCCATAGTTATAGCTGGTTCACCTGTGGGTCACTTTGAGTGGTCTCTTCTGACGAAAAAGTGTCGGCTCAAAGTGAACGCGGGCGTGAATTGGGTTTCGTTTTAACTGGGAGAAGGAGGAGAGGCAATGCAAATATTAATTGCTTTTGTGAGAATGCACGGCAGTGGAAGTAGCTGACTTGCTCTTTCCGACAGCCAGCACGGAGAAGATGGGCCGAAAGCCCGCCTTTCTGTGCTGCAGCCATCTTATATACCAGCAACATTAATCTGTCCATAAGGCCAGTCGCCGTGGCAAAGTAGTTAAGGTGATGGAGTTCAAATCCATTGGAGTTTCCCCGCTGCTCATTATTCCTGGTTTTAACTGTGTCTGCAGAGTTAATTCTCGATTAGACTCAATCAAATCCATCCAAGTACTAAAGCATCCAAGGAGGTTTTCCTATTTCCGTTCATTCATGAAACCATTCACGAAACTTGTAGTCCTAGCGGAACAAAAACGGAGCCAGGTGGTGTCATGCTTGTTTATCTGGGTGTTTGTCTCTCCTTCTATACAAACCCTCGCCCTCTTTCACTATCGGTGTATGAATCTGTGTGTATCCCTGTATGTGTGTTAATGTGCTTCAGTTCCCTGAGGGGGTGAACACATTTTTAACATCACGGACTTTATTCACATTAGTTCTGCAGTTTCATATGAAAATGTTACAGAGAAAAATATCAGGATGGAAGACGCAGAAGGAGTTTGAAATAAAAAAAATAGCTGGAAAAACTCAGCAGGTCTAACAGCATCTGTGGAGAGGAAGACCGAGTTAACGTTTCGAATCCTTATGATTCTCTATGAGTTCTGTTGAAGTGTCAATCAAACGGACTCGAAACGTCAAGTGTATTCCTCTCCACAGATGCTGTCAGACCTGCTGAGTTTTTCCAGCTATTTTTGCTTTTGTATTAGACTTCCAGCATCCGCAGTATTTTGCTTTTATCTTAGGAGTTTGCAATGTTTAGAAGGAGTGCAGCTAAAAAGTGAAAGATTCAACAACAAGTTTTCTTCTCATTTAACATGAGATTTGGAAGCAGTTCTGGGAGGTATTTGTATCGGTGTCAACAATGAAATCTCCCCTTTTACCGCTATATTTTGTCGTACACCACCATCTCTATTGTCAGTGCTTTGTAACCGATCACAGCCCTTCCCTCATTCCTTATCTTCACCTCTGTGTTTGTTTTCAAATGGTTGCGACTGAATGACATTTCCAACTCTGATGCAAGACTTGTGCTCTCACGCCATTGATAATCAGATGACTTGCATCTCTCGCTTTTAATCAGGAAATTATTCAAGGTCATTTTAACAGTTTGCACGCGGTCAATAAATTACTACCCCTTGACCGGTAATCGAACCGTGACAGAAATCATATAAACGCCGAATCCTGAGCACTAGACCACGAAGGAAGCTGCGTACAAAGGTTACAACCTGGATTACCTATGTTATTTGTCCCTTTTATTTCCGGCCCCTTTCACCAAAGACACGTTTCAGACGAACATAGGAACATAAGGGAAAGGAGTAGGAGTCGTTCATTTGGCCCCTCTAGCCTGCCCCGTTATTCGATAAGATCATGGTTGACGTGCCCCAGGCCTGAACTCCTCTTTCGTGCTCGCCCCTCATAGGCGTCAACTTCCTGATATTTTGAAAATCGAACTAACTCCTCTTTAAATACTTTTAGTGATCTAGCCGCCACAACTCTCTGGGGTAGAGAATTCCAGACATTTACTACCCTCTGAGAGAGGGAATTCCTTCGCATCTCAGTTTTAAATGAGTGTCCCCTTATCCTGTAACTATGTCCTCTAGTTGGAGATTCCTCACTAGTGGAAACATCTTCTCTACATCTGCCCTGTCAAGCCTCCTCAGAATTTTGTCCGTTTCAATAAGATCACCCATCATTCTTATAAACTCTAATGAATAAAGGCTTAACCTGTTTCGCCGTTTTTGATAAGTCAGTCCCTTCATCCCAAAAATGAGCCTACTGAATCAAGATTCCCCAATATTGGAAACATCTTCTTTACATTAACCTGTCAAGCCTCCTCAGAATCTTGTAGGTTTATAGAGGTGATTTTACTGTTTGCACCGATACAAATATCTCCCTGATCTAGTTCCAAATCTCGTGTTAAATGAGAAGAAAGCTTCTCGCTGAATCCTCTGCTTCATGGCTGCACCTCATGCCAAACATGGCAAACTCCTCTCGCATCTTCCATCCTGATATTCTTTCTCTACAACACTTTGATATGAAGCTGTACAACTAACGTGAATAAAGTTTTTGGTCGTAAAACTGTTTTCAATCTCTCCGGGAACTGAGCCACATTGACACACACAGAGGAAAACGCACAGACATATACACCAAGAGTTACAGAGGGCAAGGGCTTGTCTCTAAGGAAAGGCAAACACCCAGAAAGCACGAGAGAAAATAGAGAAAGACTGAGGAAAGCTGCAGCACAGAGGGATTTTGGGGCCCTCACAAAAAACTAGCATACAAGTTCAACAGGTAATAGAGAAGGCAAATGGAATGTTGGCCTTTATTTCAAAGGGAATGGAGTATAAAGCAAGGGGAAGCCTTGCTAAAACTATACAAGACATTAGTTAGACCATTGCCTAGAATATTTTGAACAGTTTTGGTCCCCTTATCTAAGGAAATATATAGTGGCATTGGAGGTAGTCTAGAGAAGGTTCACTGGGTTGATCCCGAGTATGGAGGGATTTTCTTATGGGGAGAGGTTGAGTAGGTTGGGCCTGCACTCATTGGAGTTTAGAAGAATGAGAAGTGATCTGATTGAAAGTTTCTTAGGGGGCTTGACAGGCTATATACTGAGAAGTTGTTTCCCCTTGTGGGAGAGTCTAGGACCAGAGGGAATAATATCTGAGTAAGGGGTCGCCCAGTTAAAACAGAGGTGAGGAGGAATTTCTTCTCTCAGAGGGGAGTGAATCTCTGGAATTCTTTACCACAGAGGACTATAGAGGCTGGGTCATTAAGTATATGCAAGACTGAGACAGACAGATTTTTAAACAGTAAGGGAATCAAGGGTCATGGGGAAAAGGCAGGAAAGTGGAGTTGAGGATTATCAGATCAGCCATGATCTCATTGAATATTGGAGCGGATTCGATTGGGTGAACTGCCAACATTTGATCCTTACCTTATGGTCTTATGATCAGTCTCCACTGAAATAAATAAATAAATAATGAAATATGTCTCTTCTTGCATGTTTTCACACTGTTCTTTTTACTTTGTACAATGTTAGTATGAAAATACACGACGTATGAGTTAGTGTTTAGATTGGTAAAAATCGGAAACTGAACCACATTGACAAACACAGAGGAACACACAGAGACATATACACCAAGTGTGACAGAGCACAAGTTTTGTCTCTCAGGGGAGACAAACAACCAGAAAGCAAGAATGACACCAACCTGTCTCCGTTTTTATTCCTTTTCAACTGGGCAATATCCAGGATTGGGCTGACAAATGGCAAGTGACATTGGCAGCACACATGTGCCAGGCAATGAACATCTCCAACAAGAGAGAAACTAACCATCACCTCTTGATATTCAATAGCATTACTATCGCTGCATCCTCGACTATCAACATCCTGGGGGTTAACATTGACGAGGAACTGAACGGGACTAGCCATGTTATTACTGTAGCTACAAGAGCAGGTGAAAGGCTAGGAATCCTGCGGTGAGTAACTCACCTCTTGACTCTCCAAAGCCTGTGTGCAAACTACCAGACACAGATCAAGAGTGTGATGGAATACTCTCCACTTGCCTATGAGTGCAGCTCCCACAACTCTCAAGAAGCTTGACACCATCCAGGACAAAGCAGCCCGCTTGATTGGCACCACATCCACATACATTCAGTTCCTCAACCACCAACGCACAGGAGCAGCAGTGAGTACCATCCACAAGATGCACTGCAGGAATTCACCAAGGCTCCTTAGACAGCACTTTTCGAACCCACAGCCATTCTCAACCAGAAGCTCAAGGGCAGCAGAAAGATGGGAACATCACCGCCTGGAAGTTCCCCTCCAAGTCAATCATCTCCCTTCCCCACCACCCCCCACCCCCACCCCCCTTCCCCGTGTGCCTTGTGTGTGTTTGCTTAATTAAATGCCTGTAAAAGGTAATGGTGGAGAAGGGTTGAGATTATTCAATTTGAGACAGAAGTGAAATGGATCAACAGGGAAGCAAATCATTTCCAATCTGAGCAGAAATAGATGACAGATACAGAATTACTTTCCTATCTTTAATTCCTTTACTAGTTCCATCCTCATCGCTTTTGCCTTTCATCCTCATCCCTTTTGTTATTTATTCTCTCCTGTCTTCCACCTGATACAGACTTTCTCTTTAGTTCTCTCCCGTCTCCCTTCCCCTGTATATGAACTTCCTGAAAATCTGTAACACCTCGAGCTTCTTTCCAGTTCAGATGAAAGTTCAACGACCTGAACTGATAACTGTTTCTCTCTCCACAGTCTCGGCCTGTCCTGCTGAGTATTTCCAGTATTTTCTGGTTGTCAATGAGAGTGATAGATGTGTGGCTATTTCCCCTCTGTTCGGGATGTGGAACATGGTTTTCCCGAGTGCAATGGTCATAGTGTTTGCTTTAATTGTAAAATTAGCTGGTGAGATCTCACGCAGACAAATTGCCCTTCAATTGTTTCGGGTGGAATTGGCATAGTGATAAAATCAGGAGTAATTAATCCAGAGACCCAGGCACAAGGCTTCAGATTCCTCCACCATTTGTGATTTCATTTCTTTTTATTCTTTCATGGGATGCGAGCGTTGCTTGCTCGGCCAATATATATATCGTGCCCATCCTTAATTTCCCCTTGTGAAGTTGGTGGTGAGCCACCTTCTTAAACTACGGCAGTCCATGTGGTACAGGTGCACGCGCAGTGCTAATAGGGAGGGAGTTCCTGAAATTTGACCCCGTGACAGTGAAGTAACGGTGATATAGTTCCAAGTCAGCATGATGTTTAGAAAAGAGGGGAACTTGCAGGTGGTGGTGTTTCCCAATCGTCCACTTTCCTTGTCATTCGAGGTTGTAGGGCTCACGGGGTTGGGATGTGCTGTTGAATGAGCATTCGTGAGTTGGGAATTGAATTAATAAATCTGGAACTGAAAGTTAGTCTTAGTAATGGTGAATTGAAGCTTTCTTCGATTGTCACGAAAACCCATCTGGTTCACCAATATCTTTTAAGGAACGAAATGTACCATCCCTACCCAATCTGAACTGCATGTGACTCCAGGCTCACAACAATGTGGACTTACTCATAACTGCCCTCTGAAATGGCCTAGCAAGTCAGTCTGTTAAGAGTGCTTAGGGATGGACAACAAATGCTGCCCTTGATAGCGACACCAACATCCCATGCAAGAATATTTAAAAGTGAGTAATTGGCATTTTGTTTCATTTTACGTCAAACAGGATGACAGTAACTGCTGTCTCATTAATTAAATCCTCTACATTTTATCTAATTAACCAGGTAACGTTAAGTGAGAGAAAACGGATTCACAGTGACCCAAAATAATGCAGCTGCTGGAATTCCAAACTTAAAACAGAAAATATTGCAAACACTCATCAGTTACTATGGAAATGGGAACAGAGTGAATGTTCCAGATTAGTGGTTTTTTATCCAGTTATACATTTCTGTTGCAAAGCCACAAACCTGAAATATAAACTATGATTCTGTCTCCACATATATGACCAAATGTGATAAGAATTTCAAAATTCTCTGTTTCAATTTCGGATTTCCAGCATCTGCAGTGCTTTGCTTTTCTTTCAATGTAGAGTATTGAGAATGTGGAGCTTCTTACCAGAATGAGATCCATGTGTGAGTTGGTAACCCATGGGTAAATTCCCACTGTGAAAAGACAGTTTACCAGCTAAAAGTGGGAAGGCGTTCACTAGGTCATAGCATTTACTGAGACAGCAGTGCAGTCACTGGAGAGAGACCAGTCAGATACTTTGCATGTTTGAAGTGAAGTGAACAGTTTCCTCACCTGTTAAAGCTCTAGCTGTAAAAGTTCAAAGGGTTTGATCCACAATTAGTCCACTCTGGCAAGACACAGATTAGATGTCTCGTATGTGGGGGGGAAAAATCACTTGTTCACACCCCAGTTGCTGAGATTCCAGTGAGTTCAAATTTTACTGTAGGGGTTTGTTCTGCTTTTAATTGCACCCAGGACAGAACTGCTGGAGGTTTCGTGCGCTTTGGCTACTGCATCAATTGATTTAATAATTTTCTATCTTGGCCCTATTACTCCAATCGTCATCAGAAACATAACTTTCGATTGAATAATATTGTCCTTCAATGGCGGTGATCTTACTCAGGATTCGCGGCGAGAGGGAATGTGCCCTATTCTCACTGAATGAGCCCCTTGCGCAGGCGAATTAGGAACAGCGCACGCGCAGTTTAGTGTCCGACCGTGCATGCGCAGTGTGGATGCTGCAGCTGGGCGAGGCTGTCATATGGATTGTGCAATAGGAGAGAAATGGCCGAGTTTTGGAAGGTAATGGAGGTGACAGGGTGGGTGGGGAGGCTTCATGAACACCCAGTGGAGGCCTGAAAAGCCGAATACGAGCTTATCGGGCTCGCGTTAGGAACGAACGGCGCGGTAACAGCTGAAGGGTCGCGTCGACAGTCTGGAGGCCCGAGTTACTGCAGCAGGGCGCATGCGCGGTCATCCTGGTACAGGGAACAGGGGGAGAGAATGTTGTGCATTTTTATCCTGGACTGACAGGAATGGATTTTGGAAACTCCTTTCACAGGGGGTTAGAAGGGGCGCATTTACACACAGCAAACTCAAACCAAGAGGAATGTTTGTCTCTTCTCAATTTCTATTCTTGGACTGACAGGGATGATTTTTTTGCAGGATATTAGAAGAACAGGATTTGAAGGCGGGAAACTCAAATTAAACATCAGATCAAAACCTGACTCGAGAGTCACTCGATTCATCAGAACCTGAAAGTATGTTTGTCTGTGGAAAAAGATTCAAACATCTATTTGACTGGAAATAGGGGAGAGCAAAGCCGTGGAGGGGTTTTGAAAAGAAGGATGAGAATTTTAAATTTGAGTTACTGTTTAACCGGGAGCCTGTGTAGGTCAGTGAGGACAGGGCGATGAGTGAATGAATGGGACTCAGTGCAGAGGGCACGGGCAGCAGAGGTTTCGATAAACTCCAGGTCATCCAAGGTTGAATATGGGAGGCTAGCCAGTCAAGTTGAGAGGTCACAAAGGAGTGGGTGAGAGTTCAGAAACGTGCTGAGACACGGCCAATTTGAATTATGTTATTGAGGTGTGTTCGGGTCAGGAGGGGGATAATTCAAACCACACTGATTTCTCTCACCACCCACTTGTAAAAGGAAAGGTGTTTTTTATTTGCTTCCCTCTTTATAAGTATTATTCAACCCTCAGTGTTCATGCAATCTAATTTCTATTAATAACCGCACAGCAAACTCGAGATAGGACAAACTCAAAAGGTTAGTTCATTTGCACACTCCCAAAACATGGGTGGCGATCGCAATGTGGCTCCTTTGCATTCATACAGTGAAAGAGAGATGGAGAAAAGAAAGATTTACATGGCAGGGACTGCAGAGAAAAATGGTATTTTATGTGGGTCCCAGAGTATGGAATCAAAGTCCAGTGAGGTGTTCCTTCATGGAGGTCGGCACTTTTCCAATGGAGTTGGCTTCACGCGATGAGATAGCTATGCAGAGATTAATCAGTCTTGTAGGCAACGGCACAGATGTTCCAGCAGAAACAGTGTAGATGTGGCCCGTATTAAATCTGGGCAGAATACCTTTTCTGTTTGCTTCTTGTAGGTGTTAAAATGGCAGACTGAGGTTTATCAGTGCAGCAAGGCAATATTACTGGTCCTGTGACTCCCACCTTGTCTTTGACAAGGGATGTGTATCCCTTATCTGGGTCCCCGAGATTGTTAAATGTCTCAGTCATTAAGAATTGAAAGTAAGGTGCCAGGGTCCTTTGTCTCAGCAGACGATTGGACTCCTGTTGGCCAGCCTGGGTTATGAAATGCAGATGGCCTTTATATAGCTCTTTTTGAATTTGGCCTGTGCAACCCACAGTGGGTCATGAATGTCTCTTCAGAGATAGCGAGTTCCAACTTTCTCCAATAATGCAGACAGTTCAGGGGTCACAGACAGCTTCAGCAATTTTAAAAGGTCTTTGTCCAGTTTTAAATTTTTTAGAAATAGCCACGAGGATATCTTTATCTATTTTCTAAAAGAATATACAGGTGAGGTCACAGTATCCTCACAGATGGAAACCCACTCTTGGAGAAGGCAAAGATATGTGGTTGGAAGCTCATCTTGAGGTGATATATTTCACCATGGTTGTGAACAGTCTGGTTCAGTCTCAGACAGTTGGCAGGCAGAGGGATGGAGTTGGTGTCTAGTGATTGGAGTTAGTAGCGGGAACTGAAGACAATGGCTTCAGTCTTCCCAATATTTAAATGCAGGAAATTTCTGTTCATGCAGTACCGGATGTCAGGCAAGTCAGGATGGTGTGTGAATTGGAGGGGAACATGGAGGTGATGGTGTTCACATACACCTGCTACCCTGGTCCTTCTAGGTGGTGGAGGTTGAGGGTTTGGGAGACGCTTTCTAGTTATAGATATATAAAATTCCTTTCGTTCATTCTTTCTACTCCCATCTCCCTCAGCCCCCTTCCTCACATAGAACCCAGAGACTTGTGTAGGCCCAGACTGGGTGGCAGGTTCCCTTCCCTGAAGGACATTAGTGAATCAGTTGGGTTTTTATGACAATTCAGCAGTTTTCATGGTCACTTTTTCCTCGTGCCGGCCCCACAAATGCCCAGATTCATTCAGCTCAATTTCCCAACCTGCCTTTGTGTTTTTGTGGGTTCTCTCTCACTCCCTTTTTTCTGTTTTGAATCAATCTCACAGGGTATTAGAAGACAAGCAGTTGCAGTTGGGAAACTCAAACCAAACATCAGCTCAGGACCTGACGGAATCACCCAATTTATCATAACCTGAATATCATTGGAGTTTGAACATGGAAGGATAAAACATTGTTCACAGTGGGAAGAAACTATACATGTGTTCTGTGTGTGGACGAAGCTTCAGCCAATCGTCTGGCCTGTCAGAACATAAGTGCAGTCACAACAGGGAGAAACCGTGGAAGTGTGCGGATTGTGGGAAGGGATTCTATTACCCTTAAGAGCTGGAAACTCATCAACGCAGTCACACTGGGGAGAGGCCATTCACTTGCTCCCATTGTGGGAAGGGATACACTCAGTTATCCAACCAGCTGATACACCAGTGAGTTCATACTGACGAGAAACCTTTTAAATGTGCAGACTGCAGGAAGTGCTATAACAGTTCCAGTGAACTGATGTACCATCAACTTGTTCGCACAGACCAGAGGCGATTCAAGTGCTCTCAGTGCGGGAGTAAGTTCAGGTGGTCATCTGACCTCACTAAGCCCCAGTGAATTCACACTGGGGAGAAACAGTTCACCTGCTCCGAGTGTGGGAAGGGATTCACTCAGTCATCCCGCCTGCTGACACACCAGCGAGTTCACACTGACGAGAGACCTTTTAAATGTCCAGGCTGTGGGAAGGGCTACAAAAGTACCCGGGACCTGATGTCCCATCAACGTGTTCACACTGACGAGAGACCGTTCAGGTGCTCTCACTGTGGGACTGGGTTCAAACTTTCATCTGACCTCACTAAACAGCAGCGCACTCACAGTATGAGAGACATGCTCCGAGTGGGGAAAGGGATTCACTCAGTCATCCACCCTGTTGAAACACCAGCAGGTTCACAATGACAAGAGACGTTTTAATTGCCCAGAGTGTGAGGAGTGCTTTAAGGGTTGCCGGGAACTTGTTTCACACCGTTCAGGTGCTCTCACTGTGGGCATGAGGTAATCATCTCAACTCAATGTCCACTGGCAACTTCACATTGGGGAGAGACTATTCACCTCATCTCGAGTGTGGTTAAGGATTCATTCAGTCATCCTACCTGCTGACACAGCAGTGAGCTCACAAGTAACCACACTGATTGGATTTTACTCACACCCAGGACTGAATGATTTTCATTGGGGTCTGTTTCTGCTGATGTTAATTAACTCCAGCCCAGTTAGAGGAGTTAATATAGATGTTTAAAGTGAAGTAAATTAACTTTGTGTTAAAAACAAGTTGTGTCCAGCCTTTTTAATATCTTTCACGCAATTTACACACAAATTAAAATCAGGAATAGGTCACTCAGCCCCTCAAACCTTCACCATTCAATAAAATCATATTGATCTGATTGTAACCTCAAAACCAACTTCTCAGCCAGTTCAGATAACCTTTCAGCCCCTTGATTATCAAGAATCAATCTACCTCTGTCTTTAAAATATTCAGTGACTCTGCTTCCACTGCCTTTTAGGGAAGAGTCCAAAAGATTCACGACCATTTGAGAGAAAACAAATCTCCTCATCTCTGCTTTAAATGGGTGGCCCTGTCTTTTTAAACAGTGACCCCTAGTTTTAGATTCTCCCACAAGAGGAAACATCCTCTCCATATCCACCCTGTCAGGACCCCTCAGGATCTTACATGTTTCAATCAAGTCACCTCTTACTCTTCTAAATTCCAGCAGATACAAGCCTGACCTTTCCAACATTTCCTCATAAGACAACCCGACTATTACAGATATTAGCCTCGTGATCCTTCTCTGAACTGCTTCCATTGTATTTTCATCCTTCCTTAAACAAGGAGACCAATACTGTACACAATACTCCCAATGTGATCTCACCAATGACATGTATAACTGAAGTATAACCTCCCTACTTAGATTAAATTTTCCTTACAATAAACAATAACATTCCAATAGCTTTTCTAACTCTTGCTGCATCTGCACACTAACCTTTTGCAATTCCTGCTCTAGAACACCCAGATCCTTTACATCTCAGAACTCTGCAATCTCTCAACATTTAAATAAGAAGCTTTTTTATTCTTCCTGCCAAAATGGACAATTTCACATTTTCCCACATGTTCTGCCATTTGCCAGATATTTGCCCACTCACAACCTATCTGTATCCCTTTGTAGCCTCTTTATATCCTCTTTGCAACTTATTTTCCTACCTATATTTGTGCCATCAGCAAAGTTAGTACCATACCTTGGTCCCTTCAAACAAGACATTTATATAAATTGAAAAAACCTGAAGCCCCAGCACTAATCCCTGTGGCACACCACTTGTCACATCTTGGCAGCCAGAAAATGACCCATTTATGCCTGTTAGCTCACCAATCTTCTATCCACACCAATATGCTACCCACTATACCATGAGCTTTTACTTTCCGCAATAATCTTTGAAGTGGCATCTTATCAAATGCCTCCAGGAAATCTTAAGTACAGCACATCCACATGTTCTCCATTATACACAGCACCTGATTTGCCTTTAACAAAACCATGTCGACTCTGCCAGAATACCTTGAATTTTTCTTAGTGTCTTGTTATAACATCATTCAGATTTGCATCTAACATTTTCCCCATGACAGATTTTAAGCTAACTGGCCAGTAGTTTTCATTTTTCTGTCTCCCTCCCTTCCTGAATAAAAGCATTACATTTGTTATTTTTCCAATCTCAGGGAGCCTTCCCTGAATCTACAGAACCTTGGATAATTAATACCCGCTCATCAACTATTTCACTAACCACTTCTGTAAAGACCCTAGGATCATGTCCATCAGGATGTGCAGACTTGTGAACTGGCAGTTCCAGCAATTTTCTCAGAACCATTTCCCTGGTGATTGTAATTATCTTGAGCCCCTCCCTCCCTTCCATTTACCAATTTACAGCTATTTCTGGGATGTCACCTGAATCCAGCACCCGGCTGGAATGTTAAGCGGTGATGTCATGCAGCAGCACTTTGGGTCTTTGTTTTGAAGAAATGGAATTCGGCTGTTCTCAATAGGAATGCTGGAGACAGACTGATCAACAATGTCATCATCAATTGGCACAGCTCAGTAAGAGGACCTTCCACCCACTGATACATTGTCATAAGCTTTTTTACAAAGAGCTTTCTAATTCGTCCTAGTTGCCATCTCTCTCTCCAGAACCCTGATTTTCCCTTTCTCAAGCCATTGTATAATTCCTATTTTGAAAACTTTTGAGTTAAGAAAAGCAATATTGAAAGATAATCAAGAGCTTCTGCAGTGTCTAAACCATTGGACCACCAGGAAGGTGATTCCGAGTATTTTAGCCTGGCTTATCCATGATACCCTTGCCTTTTAATTAATTTCAACCTTTTATTATCAGAGGCAAGTTTCCCCTACAAAATGGCAGCTTTAGGTTGAACACAAGCGTCTTTTTCAGCCAATGAAAATAACGACTGATGTGAGTTGAAGCATGAAACTGCAATAAAAATAAAAATAGCTGGAAAAGCTCAGCAGGTCTGAAAGCATCCGTGGAGAGGAAGACAGAGTTAATGTTTGGAGGGCGTATGATTCCTCATCAGAACTAAAGACAAATAGAAATGAGGTGAAATTCTGCAGTTTTAACAAAGTTTTCTTGACCCAATGACATGAGGAATTGGACTGAGGATTCTTATACTGTTTCTGAACCAAAAAGATGTACTTAATCCATAGATTTTTGATTTAAATTTTAAACAGTTTGTTCTGATCAAGCATCTCGTCATTTCTCTCAGCCGATACATAGATTCTAATTCCTCTTGTTGTACAACCTGTTACAGAGGCTGCTATAGAAATAAGGGAAAGGTTTGTTACAGCAATAAAAGCCCTGATTAAATCACACCTGGAGGACTGTGTATAGCCTTTAAAAATAGTGTCGCCTGTTTTGGTCAGCAGTGAGGGACAGAGGGATGCGACCAAGAGTGTGGCAGGTAAAGGGACCAAGCAGAGAGTAGTGGAGGAGCCTCAGACCTTGCAATTGTCAAACAGGTTTGAGGTGCTCACAGACTGTGTGGGTGGAAATATAAAATGCAAGGTGGATGAGGAGGCTGGCCTTGACACCATGGTACACGGAGCTGTTCAACTTAGTGGGGGGGGGGAGCAAATAGGAATGTAGTGGCAGTAGGGGACAGTATGGCGAAGGTCATTGACACTTTTCTCTGCAATGAAGAGCGAGAGTCCAGAAGGCTGTGTTGCGTGTCTGGTGCCAGGGTTTGGGACATGTGCTCAGCGATGGAGAGGAACTTGCATTGGAGGGGTGGATTCAGTTATCATGGTACATGTAGGTACCAATGACATGGACAGGACAGGAAAGGAGTTCTGCACAGTAAGTATGAGGAACGAGACACCAAACTAAGAAACAGAACCTCAAAGTTAATAACCTGTGGCAAGAGAGAAAGAAATAAGATGGATCTGTTAGCTCTTTGGGGAAAATAGTTAACATAGACACGATGGATAGAAAGACCTCTTACTGCGTTGTGCCATTTGATGATGACATTGTTGATCAGTTTGTCTCCAGCATTCCTAATGAGAACAGCTGAATTCCATTTCTTCAAAACAAAGACCCAAAGTGCTGCTGCATGACGTCACCGTTTAACATTCCAGACAGTTCCATTGGGCTCTTCACAGCGCAGGGTTTGTGTAGGGCAGTGGGCAGTCACTGACTATTATAGTCAATGACTATAATATCTCACAGCCATGTGACTCCTATACTTCCCAAGTTTTGAATGATATTCTGAAAAATGCACGGTTCTGAAGAGAGAAAGTTGGGGCCGGATTGCACCAAGATAGTTTGTACATATGTGAAGTGTTGCTGATGTGCTATGTCATCTGATGATTCTAACGTTGGATCAATTTCTCTGCCACATGGCAAACGTTTTAAGCCACATTATACTTTCCCAAAATGAGGTTCTGAAGTGCAATAACACTGCAGAGTTTGACATCCCAGGTCGTTCTGCAAGGAGCTGCGCGTTGTTTTTGTAGTCTCGTGATTATCACACTTGTTTTACACGCCGAAAATTCCCTGATTCGAAACTCACTGCACAACAGTAGAACTGGCAACATTTGTGCAGTGAATTTCTGAAAGTTCTTGGCGTTATCAACAACCTGAATTTGTGTGACAATGAATTTAGATGAGGTGAGGGGAGGGGGGAGAGAAAGCATTGAAAGCTTCGCCTGTGAGTACTTTTGAACCACCAATCTTTCAGTTAACAGCCGAATGCATCGACCAACTGTGTGACGAAACTTCTGCATTCCTTGTGCAAACACGCCAAAGTCTCTTTGAACACCACAAAACAACGTTCTCATTTACAGAAAAATGCAGCACTTTTTTGTGATTAAGAGAGGAACATTCGATTCATTTTAGGAAGGGAACTTAGCCACGTGATGCAGCGGGAGTTGAACTCACGACCGCTGGTTTACAAGACCAGCGATCTAACCACTGAGCTATGGAGCCAACTGACAAATGTCGTGTACAGAAAGTTGACCATAATCAATGGACTGAGGAACAAGCCAAAGTTCCAGCTGGATGACATTTGATCGACCTGGAAATGCCTGAGAGGGAGAACAGGGAGTTAAAAGATGCGACATGAAAGTGGCAGAACTTGATGTGTGTTAGTTACGTTCAGAGATGAATTTCTGCTGTGTGTCGCCTTGTCAGTTTCACAGGAGCCGCAGGGATGAGGTTGGTGGCACCTGGTTAAAATGAGGATTAATGTGAACTGTAGTCAGCAGGATTCAACCCGACAGTGGGAGACCCCAATGGATTTAAAAACCATCACCTTAAACATTCAGCTGCTCTCCAGCTCAAATGTGCTCTTGCCAAATCAGAATGGCTGCAAAATAAGTCACTCGGCCCACTGTGCCTGTGCTGGCTCTCTGGAAGAGCAACTCAACCAATTCCACACTTTACCCCCACAACAATTTATATTTGTATTGCCTCTCCGTGTTCTTCCAAACAAAATAAAGGACCACAACCCGCCCTGTATTAAACTAGAGTCCCCTCTTGTTCACCAAAAGGGAATTCCTTAATTTCCCAAAAATGGAAATGTGACTTAAACTGTGGCAGTGCTGGGATTCGGATCCACTCCTCCAGGGACTGGAAGAAACCCAAGTCCAAATCTTCATGTCACTGGGTCGGGAAAACTTTGTTAGTTAAGGGAAACTGTGCATAGATTCTGCAGAAAGTCCTTCTTCAAAAGGGATAAAAACAAACAAAACTGCGGATGCTGGAAATCCAAAACAAAAACAGAATTACCTGGAAAAACTCAGCAGGTCTGGCAGCATCGGTGGAGAAGAAAAGAGTTGACGTTTCGAGTCCTCATGACCCTTCGACAGAACTTGATTTTGAGTCCAAGAAAGAGGTGAAATATAAGCTGGTTAAGGTGTGTGTGTGTGTGTGTGTGTGTGTGGGGGGGGGGGGGGGGGGGGGGCGGAGAGATAGAGAGAGAGAGAGGTGCTTGTGTAGACAAACAAGCAGTGATAGAAGCAGATCATCAAAAGATGTCAGCGACAATGGTACAAAAGAACACATAGGTGTTAAAGTTAAAGTTGGTGATATTATCTAAACGAATGTGCTAATTAAGAATGGATGGTAGGGCACTCAAGGTACAGCTCTAGTGGGGGTGGGGGGAGCATAAAAGATTTTAAAATATTTAAAAATAATGGAAATAGGTGGGAAAAGAAAAATCTATAAAATTTATAGGGAAAAAAAGGAAAAAGGGGGAAACAGAAAGGGGGTGGGGATGGGGGAGGGAGGTCTGTCCGCAAGAATGACCCAAACCTCCCTGTCGCTTGCAATTTTAACACTCCACCCTGCTCTCTTGCCCACATGTCTGTCCTTGGCTTGCTGCATTGTTCCAGTGAAGCCCAACGCAAACTGGAGG